>WIGN01000171.1:0-83776 GCA_014235955.1 Colletotrichum sojae | reverse complement strand
CTTGCAATATATCTCGAAGTCAGCGGCGTGGTGACTTTCGTGACCATCGACGACGAGGAGGCGATATTTGCCACTTGCACGCGGTTTTGTATACCGATCAAAGTGTTTAACCCAGTCTAGGCCTCTTTCATTTGTTGTCCATCCGTTTTCAGACATTGCGATGACCCAGTTGCGCGGGAGACCCGTTTCTGTGTACCAGGTGGAGAGGTGATATTGCCCCGCAACGATGATGTACGGCGGAACGCTGTAGCCCGACGAACTGATGGCCTGGATAACTGTAACCCATTCGCGGTTACCAGGCTGCATCATTTTCGTATTTGAACGCCTTTCGGCGCTCGTCACGACCATTCCGGACGCAATCTGGCCCATCATAAACCCAGTCTCGTCGAAGTTATTACTGTTTACAGCGTCAAACCTCATATTCTGTAAACATACCCTCACTGTCAGAAGGCTGGCCGTAACATACGTATAAGAGGAAAATTACGCGCGGCGTATAGTATAGCTTAGGGAATTACACGAATACAATAACGTTTAATCTGACATATCCTTCGACACTCCACTGTTTCTTGCCATTGTGCACAGCAGGTGGAATCTTGTCGAGGCTCTGCTGGATAGCGGCTCGACTAAGCCGCCAGTGGGAGATTTGAAACCGAGCTGGGCTGTTACACTCGGAGAATTCTACGGGTTTTGATGGCTGGTGGAGAAGGTGGTCCAGCCTTGCGACGAGATCCTATCCGATATCATCTCACGCGCAAGACAGTCAGCAAGAGATCACGAGATGAATGCGCAATACACCAGTATACTACGTTGCGCACTAGAGGTAAGTGCAAATGTCGCCGCAACAGCTAGAACCGGGAACAACTCGTGTAAGGAGGTTTCCCCTGCTTTGCAGCAGGCGTTGTTCAAGAATGCCTCGTGGGACTTGGAGGAGAGCTGCGCGGAGATCGACGTTTTACGGTTACTGGTCAAACATGACGCCGACTTGTCAATGACGGATAACGCCGGTTTGCGTCCTATTGAGATGGCTGACCAGCACGGCGGCGAAGATATCCGGAAGGTGATTGAGGACGAAATGGAGAAACAACGAGTGGAGTTGGACCACTTGCAAACAGAAGCACGGACTAGGATACTTACCATCAACCTTGAAGTAGATAGTTGATGAGATCACTGGTTTGCGCCTGGCTTCGGGCATATTGTGACTCAGGAGTCGTAAATGGTTTACGATGTTCTCCCTACTCTCTGTCTTATGCCCGCACCTGTATCTTCAGTCTTGGGATCAAGCAGCACTGCCGCCTGACGGGCCGCCAGTTTCTCGTCCTGGCCTACCATCCATGTCTGCACCACCTCCCTCACTTCTAGTGGCTCTTTATGACTCTTCTTCGACTCTGTCAGCCGCCAGACGTACCCTGAGTAGACAGCAACCTCAGCTATCAGCACGACAATAGCACCGCCCATGGTCAAGAAGATTCGAGCCGTTAGACTCCACCACCGTGCCGCAATCCAGATGGTGGCCCCGACGCCGATGACGCTCAGCAAAAAGTTGAGAATCACCATCAGCTGCTTCTGTACGTCGTCGTACGTGGCAACATCATCGCCATTATCAGACTCGCGTATCGGCCGGTTCACCTCAGCGAAGACTGCTGCTTGGGCAGAGGCATTGGGGAATTGCTGGGCAAAGGCCTCCAAGCGTGACGGCTGCTTCAGCATGCGCTGGTATGATTGTTCTTCTTCGTCGCGTCGCAGGCGGGCCATGAGGGCTTTGTACTCGTCGGACTATAGAAGCGTCAGCCAGCGTAATCAGAGACGAGACGGCCGCTCGGTGACATACAGGCTCGGGTTTAGGAGGCGGCGGCGGGATGTACACCTGGGCGCTTTGCAACAGCCCCTCCAGCGGGAACCCGGCGACGCCATCGCGTTGCAACTCCCTCCATAGTTCGAGTATCTGGCCATGTGAGATGGGATTTCCGACGGCCGGATCGTCGAGACTTGGTTCGCTGGATGCTCCACCTGGCGACTCTGCGGTTGATTCCTTTGACTTGGTTATCTTTTCCTCGTCCTCTGCCGACCTGGCTTCGGCCAGCTTCTGCAAACCCTCGACGATTGAGACCGTCATCGTTAGACGGACCATGGCGCCTGCTATCCTTCTGCCTCTTCGAATGAGGTACAGCCTGGGGAAAGGTAGATGATGCTGGTGTTGCTGCCAGCTCTGGGCGTCGTTGACGGTCTCCTCCGACGAGGCAGTCGCGCGACGGGTCGCAGCCTGACGTAGGCAGCGGTAAGGCGTTCCCGACATCCAATCATGTGCCCCGCGTCCCACCTTTATCATGGTTAGGTCCATGCAGTACCTCGGTCACTTGGCGAACCGAGAGCCTCGTTGGGGAGGTACGTACCTCCGAGCCTTTGAGGCTGAGCACCTTCTCCAGTGTCCTGGGTACGTACCTAGGCACCTAGGGAAGAACTAGCCTAGCCTCCATTGAAAGAGTGAGAGAAGGAAAAAAAAAAAAGGCTGTCGATTGACCCGCATCATCACCACCAGTGTCCTCTTCCCAGCGGTCCATTGCCCACCCGCCCACGGCGTTTCGAGCAACTCCACGCAACACAGATGCCGGCGTAGCCTCTTGGAACACTCGATTCGTCCCATTGAATTTCTTTGGGCAACTACCGGAGTAATGCAGCTCCACGCCGGAGGAGCCGTGCTGCGCAGCACGTCGTCGACATCACGACCTCTCCTACTCGCCGCCTCGCCGTCCCGATGCTCCCGATGCCGCCGGATCGCACCTCTCGACGTACGGCTGCCCGCCACCGCCGCCGCTTCCTACCATTCCTCTCCGAATCGCGCTTCCGCATGGGGCGCTGCCGTCTCGGTCGCCTCCAACATCGCCTCTAATGCCATCAATCGTGTCGTCCCCAAGGGCGACCTGCACATCGACCCACTGCGGACGGTCGCCAAAGAGATGAAGTTCTTGACGGGTAACATCCGGAAGCTTCTCGGCTCTGGCCACCCTTCGCTAGACCGCGCCGCGAAATACTACACACAAGCCGAGGGCAAGCACATGCGGCCTCTGATCGTGCTGCTCATGTCGAGGGCGACGTCAATTTGTCCCAAGGGCCCGCGCTTACCGGCCGTTCAGGCCGTGGGCGGTGTCGACACGGCGATATCGCCCGCCAATATCCTTCGCGATGTCAATCCAAGCTCTCCGATGACGGGCGTAGCGGCCGACCCCGTCGAGGCGGAAACCGAATCCGACATCCTCCCTTCCCAGCGTCGGCTTGCCGAGATCACCGAGCTGATTCACACGGCTTCCCTGCTCCACGACGATGTCATCGATCACTCCGTCTCGCGCCGCGGCTCCCCTTCGGCCAATCTCGAGTTCGGCAACAAGATGGCAGTGCTGGCTGGCGATTTCCTCCTGGGACGCGCCTCCGTTGCCCTGGCTCGCCTGCGTAACGCCGAGGTGATCGAGCTTCTGGCTACTGTTATCGCGAACCTCGTTGAGGGCGAGTTTATGCAGCTCAAGAACACGGCACACGACGAGCGACGGCCAGTGTGGTCGGAGGAGGCTCTTAGCTACTACCTACAGAAGACGTACCTCAAGACGGCCAGCCTGATCTCCAAGTCGTGCCGCGCCGCCGCCATCTTGGGCGGATCTGATGCTACCTCGGTCGAGGCCGCTTACGCCTACGGGAAGAATTTAGGCCTTGCGTTCCAGCTTGTCGACGACATGCTCGACTACACTAGGAGCGAGAAGGAGTTGGGGAAGCCGGCCGGCGCCGACCTCGAGCTGGGACTTGCGACTGCGCCCCTGCTGTTCGCGTGGAAAACGATGCCAGAGTTGGGCGCTCTCGTTGGCAGGAAGTTCGAGCAAGAGGGTGACGTTGCAAGGGTGAGCGACGCTCCAGATCGGACGAACGAGAAGAGATAAGCTAACCATGTTTCAGGCACGTGAACTCGTTCTTCAGAGCGACGGCATCGAGCAGACGCGGGCGCTGGCCGAGGACTACTCTGAACAAGCGATCGCCGCTATCAGCGGGTTTCCTGACAGCGAGGCCAAGGACGGCCTCGTCGAAATGGCAGTGAAGGCGCTGAAACGGACGAAGTAAGCACAGAGATGGTGAGAGGGTGGCAGTCGGCAACGAGGCCAACTGGCGATGCACCCAATACACGCGACCACGCACAACAACTGTACAAACAACAAAAATCCAGAACGCATGCGTGATAGTACGTTGCGTTCAACTGTATAACAGAATCTCCTGGGTCTCTACAGAGACTACATGTAACGATATTATACAATACCTACTAGACGGCGGATGGCGGACGTCAGGGAGGGCGGGGGAGGCACTCAGCGATGTGGAGGTCGCAAACCTGCAGCTCAATACCACGCAACTCCCCATTACCTTTGCAATCGGGGCCGGCTATCTGTCGGGAAAATATCTGCCGGGGCCGGGTGGTGATTGGAGAGGCGAGTCTTTTTTTGCTCTTCTTGAATACCTACGAGAAGAAATGCCGCCGCACGAACACAGAAGCCCCGCAGAAGAGACCCTCACGGTGGTCTCAAGCTGATCGGAACCGGCAATGCAGACACCGGGACCGGGCGGCGAGCTCCGTGGAGAAGTGGTTTTCATTACGTCGCCCGCTTGATCCATGCCGCAAAGCGCAAAGGACAGCAGCGAGCAGGACCACGATCGGATGCAGGGATTGCGGACCAGCGAAGCTTAGTTTCAGCTTTCGGCGTTGCCAGTGCCCCAGAAACGTAATGCTTTCGAAAGCTCAGGGAACGTTTATTGAGCACTGGCGAACGGGGAAACGGCGGGATGGATGGCCTTGACGACTCAGGTCACTCGCGGGTAGCTGTGCTTGAACCTGAGCAAGGGCCTCGGGCCTTCCACAGTCGTACGTGGTTTGAAGACTGTCGGCAAAAGAACGCCGTCGCGAATCGAATGGGTGGGTTATGAAGAGGGGAACAGCGGCTGCGGCCATCGTTGTCGTTGAGTTCAACTAGGTATTCAAATTGCTTTTGGTCCACAAACCCCCTTCTTCCCTTTGAGATCGTTTCGTGAGTGATTGCAGGGCCACCAAGATACCAGGTTAGAGCCCTAGCTACATAGTATGTAGAGGCATTCTGTGGATAAGCGCATGACAGAGACCCGAACAAGGCCCCCAAGTGTTTTACTCGATCATTACTCGATCGAAACTCGAGATGAGAAGAGGGTTGCTATGGGACTAACAAGCAGTTCAGCGCCCCCACCACCAAGCGACCCCTCCTCTAACTTCTCGCATCCTACCTAGGTACTGCAATGCGGCACTTCGCCGATAGGAATCTTACCGACGAGAAAGGTTCTCAGTCATCTCCGTAGACAAACAGCAGGTTAATTCAGGCCAAAGAATGAATGCAGCTGCATTTTATTCCTGAAAACGGGCGCGGAACACGCCATGGGGTAATAATACCTAGGTAGGCAGGCACCTTCCCAACTTCCGCACTGCTGGGATCCGCATTCATTGGCTAGGGGGAATGACTAAGGTCTGGTGCCCCTGATCGGGAAACGGCTGCATCCGACGCAGGCCCTGACCAATCAGCAACTACTGATAACGACAAGGAAGACGTTCAGGGTCTCAGGGTCGCCTAGGTATGGATTGACACTTGGGAGTCTTGGTCTGCCGAAAACAACGCTATCTTATCGTACCTACCTAGGTACTCGTGGAAACATGGACCGGCCTTCAGATGGGAGGGCCGGACTGGCTAAAGCCCCCATGGGGATTGCCCGGACGGTAGACTTTCCCACGCTCGGCGTGAGATTCCAGACGGACTGCGTGTTCTAGATAGTCTTTCTTCACTCCTATCCTATTCTCATGAATCTTTCCCACCTTTGTCAACCCTCCTCCTCGTTCCTCAACCGCTACTCTTTGGACCTGGTGCTGGAAAACTCTCGCGCTCTCACACTTCCGCACTCTCACACTTCCGCACTCAAAGTCCTTCTTCATCTTATCCTTATCGCGCCTCTCCAAGCTGTTATCGCGGCTCCCGTCCCCCCTCCCATGATGGCGGCCCCCCAGGATCCCCTCGTTGTGCTCGTCTCGACGCGTGCCGTCCTCACCCTTCCCGATGACACGCTCGTCCTCACCCCGGCCACCATCTCGTTGTCTCCCTCCACCGGCAAGATCGCCACCATCGTCCCCGCCGTCCTTCCCAAAACCTCGTTCCCAGCCTCGGCCGTGTACATCAACCACGGAGACAAGCTACTGCTCCCGGGCTTGGTTGACGCCCATGTCCACCTCAATGAGCCCGGCCGCACCGAGTGGGAGGGGTTCTGGACCGGCACCCGCGCCGCGGCCTCGGGCGGCGTGACCACCGTCATCGACATGCCCCTCAACGCCATCCCGCCAACCACCACCGTCGCCGGTTTTGAGGAGAAGCTGGCCGCCAGCCAGGGCCAGTGCTGGGTCGACGTTGGGTTCTACGGCGGCATAATTCCCGGGAACGCGGATGATCTGCTGCCGCTTGTCGATGCCGGTGTTCGAGGCTTTAAGGGTTTTCTCATCGAGTCTGGTGTAAGCCTCTGCTCTTCTCGTTCACACCCGTGGCGACGACGCGGGCCTCAAGTACTGACGACGACGGGATCAACCACAGGTCGACGAGTTCCCCGCCGTGTCCGCGCAGGACGTCGCGCTCGCAATGAAGACGCTCAACGGCACCCCGACAACCCTCATGTTCCACGCCGAGATGATCCCACCCGTCGCCGATTCCGTAGGGGATGCCGTCCAGACATCTGAGCCGCCCCTGGCGCCTGCCGGGGAGCTCACCTCGTACAACACCTTCCTCCAGTCCCGTCCCCCATCTTTCGAGACGTACGCTGTCGAAGAAATCCTCTCCCTCGCCCACCTCGCGCCGGACCTGCACCTGCACATCGTGCACCTCTCCGCCACTCAGGCCATCCCCCTGCTCCGCGCCGCGCGGGAACAGGGCATCAACATCACCGCCGAGACGTGCTTCCACTACCTCGGGCTCGCATCCGAGGACATTGCCGATGGCGACACCCGCCACAAGTGCTGCCCGCCCATTCGCGAGCGCTCCAACCGTGACGGACTGTGGGAGGAGCTCGTCGCCCGGGACTCGTGCATCAAGACCATCGTCTCGGATCACTCGCCGTGCACGCCACAGCTAAAGCTCCTCCCGGGCCACCTGGAGGTGAAGGCGGACAATGGCGACGACTACGATCGGCCCAACATGCACCACTCTGATTCGGGTGTCGATATGACGGTGCCTGGCGAGAGCGCCGACGGGGTCGTCACGGAGAAGACCAATGGGGCGACGACAGTGGGCGACGCCAATGCGAGCAAGCAAGGGGACTTCTTCGCGGCTTGGGGCGGGATCTCGTCCGTCGGACTCGGCCTGCCGATCGTGTACTCTGAGGCCAAGGCGCGCATCGCCGAGGGCGGGGTTGGAGCAGCGCCTTCCATCGTAGATATTGTCCGTCTCTGCAGTCAGGCGACGGCGAAGCAGGTCGGTCTGTCGCACCGCAAGGGAGCGCTTAGGGTGGGCATGGACGCCGATGTGTGCGTCTTTGATGATGCGGACGAGTGGACGCTGAGGTCGGGCGACATGCGGTGGAAGAACCGATGCTCGCCGTGGGAAGGCCACCACTTCGCGGGCAGGGTTAAGGAGACTTGGGTCAGAGGACGTAAGGTGTTCGAATTCGGAGGCAGCAATGGCGGATTCGTCTCGGAGAGACCGTTGGGCCTGCCCATCACGGAGAAGAGGACGGCCTAAGAGGGCGATGACGGCTGGGGTACCTTGGGATGCATAGGCGGGGTTTGGATATACTATTGAATGTTCCGAGGCGTCACTTGGCAGCGGTAGCATTTGCTTTGGGTAGTGATTTTCTGTTTCAGGCCTGTTTCAGGGGCATTTCGAAGATTTTGGTACATTTCAGTTCGCTTGACGATCCGTCGTCCGATTGAGGATGCTTAGTAGGTGGTCCGGGGATTAATGTGAGGCTGGCCGGCGAAGGCCGAAATTGAAACGTTCGTCCAGATACCTGTTTGTTGCCCCCGGGACTAGCAAGTGACGAGATATCTTTTCTGCTAGCGACATGCCTCCCGTTGAGATGGAGGCGGCCCCGGGCGCTTGCATGTTTAATGGATTGGCAGATGGTAGCTGTTTGCCGTACCCACCTAAACCTGACTTTAGGAACGGGTGGATGGTGAGGGATGCGGGAATGCGCAACAGTTCGATGCGCTCATGACAACTCCATCCGACGTGGGTTTGTATACCTAGGCATGCTGAGTTTTTCTCTCGTAGAAGTTTCTCTGGAGAGCCATATCACAGCAAAGCGAGGTCTCGGGGCGAGCACGTGAGGCATCATAGTAAGACAACACTTAAAGCCCAAGGCACCTAGGCACTAGGTACTCTGGTAGGAAGCCCTAGGTACCCAAACACCTGCCTGTTAGGTAAGAGATCCTGGGGTAGATGATTACGTAAGCATTAAGCGAGCGCTGTAGCCGTAGCCGAGGAGCACGAGAAAACCGAGATGCTAAGCGAGGCAGAGACATGATGTCCCGACTCCCTGGCCTGTACTTGTTGTAAGCGAGCCCGGGATTACCGCTGCTGATGCTTGTCCTCTTGGCTGCAGCGCTCTTGCCCCATCCGTCCACGTTCACATTCGTGGAGAAGCACCGGATGGCAGACTTCACACCAATTCTTCCAAGACAATGGCCTACGCACACCTTCGACCTCCAATCCAATTACTGCCTGCCCACGTCGGTCAGCATTTCCGTGCATGTCCTTGTGCGAGCACCGAGTAAGACTCGCAGCAGCGGCGGAAGCAGCAGTCCTAAGAGCGTTGGACATCGACGTCCATGCCATCCAGTTAGAGGTCCCTCGAATCAATCAATCAATCAAAGCGTGGGGATCATCAAATCTCGCCATCTCTTGCCGGGGGCTAGACCTCGTCCGTCCTCACTAGCTATCCCACTCGGTTCGGTTCGCGCTGGTCCACATCATCCTAGATGGTATGGCACCCTAGTGGCTCGGCAATGAACGAACAATGCTAATGATGCCAGACGAGTGACTCCAGGCAAAGCCGTCAACCATGTTTCCGCTACGCCCAGGCTGTCCGGGCGCCCACGCCGTCTGTGGGCGTCAATGTTGACATGCCGTCAAGTTAGAACGGACCGAGAACGGATTAGAGTCGGTCGACCGACGAACAACGAGCGTCCAAAGCCCAAGTGATGGACTCGATGGCCCAGTCCCTATTTCGGAAAGGCCTGCCTCTGCCCCTCTGCCCGCCTGCGGGGTGACACCGATGGAGTCGTCTTGTGGAGGGAAAAGGTGCATGCAGCGGACGGATCCTGGCCTCGCTTCGCTTCGCGGCTCGCCTGCATACCACTACTACCAACGGATACCCATCAACACCAATGGCCGAACCGAACCTCTGCGCTCGACCAGGACGTTGCGTTGCATCCCCACGAGCTCCTCCGGCTGTTGGGCCGCATCTCAGCCTTTTTCTCTTCTTCTATTTCAATTCCGAAGCGGCGTATCGGCTCTCGGTTTTTTTTCCTTGCCTTTTCCAGCTTTTTGCTGACCATCCCACTTTATCTTCGTCATCCTTCGACGCCGATTCCATTCCGCTTATTACACACAAACCGGCTCCAGCTCCGCATTGGTCGGCTCGGGTGTCTCTCGCACCCTCGAGTCTTCTGCTGACCTGCCGTGTTGCGGCGCGGTGCCCAGGGCCCAGACGACATACTCGTTGCCCGCAGGTCCTGAAAGCCTCCTCTGTGCCTTCCTCCTCTCTCTCCCACTGTCGAAAAGCGCACGCAGCACACAGCAATGCACCCGTGGGCTGGTAGGTGAGATAAAGGAGAGACGTCAGCGCCAGCGCCAGCGCCATCGCCATCGACAGCATTCCCGGCCATGTCCCAACAAGCTCCCGGCGTCGACGCCGAGGCCGACGCCGACCGCAGTTCCCCCGCCGTCTTGGACGTTCACAAGATCGACCGCCCAAGCTCCGCAGAGACGGCCTTGGAGCCCGCCGCACCAGCGGACCCGAGTCGCCGCTTCTCGCTTTCCGGCGCCGGCCACATCTCGTTTGATGATGTCGAGGCCGTCGACGTTCAGATCCGCGACCTTGCCGTCGCCGTCGATACTGCGCCTTCATGGCTCGACCCTGCAACGTACCCCGAGCTGGTCAAGGCAAGGTTTAGCCCTGAGCCATCCTCCAAGACCCTGCTCCACCAAGTTAGCGCTTCCCTGCCCGCCGGCACCCTGACGGCCATTATCGGCGGCAGCGGCTCCGGCAAGACGACCCTGCTCAACACCATGTCGGAACGCATGATCAGCCCCCGCCTATCGCAGGCCGGGTCCGTTACCTTCAACGGGGCCGAAGGTGTGGGGAATGCTCGGCACGCCTATGTCATGCAGCAGGATATCCTACTCCCGACCTTGACGGTGCGCGAGACGCTGCAGTATTCCGCCGACCTGCGACTGCCCCCGCCGACGACGACCGAGGAACGCAGGCGCATCGTGGAGGAGGTCATTCTGGAGTTGGGGCTCAAGGAGTGCGCCGATACGAGGATAGGAAACAGCCAACATCGCGGATGTTCCGGCGGCGAGAAGAGGAGGGTAAGCATCGGCGTCCAGCTCCTCTCGAACCCGTCGGTCGTGTTCCTCGACGAGCCGACCACCGGCCTCGACGCCACGAGTGCTTTTCAGCTTGTGCGAACGCTTAAAAAGCTGGCAAGCAAGGGTCGGACCGTCATCACCACCATCCACCAGCCCCGGTCCGAGATCTGGGATCTGTTCGACAACATCATCATCCTCAGCAGGGGGGGTCCCGTGTACTCGGGCTTCGCGAAGGATTGTGCGCCTTGGTTTGGGGGCATGGGTTTCAAGCTGCCGCCTTTCGTCAATCCCGCCGAGTTCTTCATCGACGTTGCCGCCATTGACAACCGCACTCCCGAGCTTGAAGCGGAGACGACTGCGCGGGTGGAACGCCTCAAAGTTGCTTGGAACCGTGAGCGTGAGAAGATGTTTCCCCCGTCGGAGAAGCTCGCAGGAACGCCAGACCGGAGACGGGTCGGCAAGACGGACGCCCACAAGCATGCCACCTTCTCGCGGCAACTTGGCGTTCTGACCGACAGAACCTTCAAGGTCACATATCGCGACCCCATGGGCATGATGGCCGCCATCATGGAGGCCATCCTGATGGCTATTGTGACGGGATACATCTTCTTCGGCTTGCCTCGGGACCTCTCCGGTATCCGATCTCGCCAGGGGGCACTCTACACTGTGTCCGGCCTACAGGGGTACCTGACGCTCATGTTCGAGGTCTATCGCCTTACGTTGGACGTCCCAACGTACGACCGCGAGCATAGTGAGGGTTGTGTGGATGCCGTGCCATTTCTTCTTTCGCGGCGTCTCGCCCGTCTCTTCACCGAAGATCTTCCTGTGCCGTTCTTGTTTTCGGTCATCTTCTACTTCATGGCCGGTTTCGAAAATGACGCCAGTCAGTTCTTCATATTCTTTTCCGTGACGCTGCTTAATCACTACATCAACATCACGTGTGCCATAGCGTGTGTGACGGCATCCCGGAACTTTCCCGGTGCGAGTTTGATTGCCAATATGGTCTTCACGCTTCAGAGCATGGCTTGCGGCTACTTCATCCAGTCCAACACCATTCCCATCTACGTGAGATGGCTCAAGTGGATTACATATCAGGTGAGCCGCCGCTGTGACACTGCCGACCAACCAAGACATGTCGATACTGACGAAGCCCAGTTCTATTCCTTCGGTGCCTACTGCGGTAACGAATTTACCGGCAACTTTTACGACTGCCCCTTCGACGGCGGAATTTCAGACCCACGGTGCAATCAGTACACGGGCAGCTTCGTCATGGACTCGCTCGGTTTTCCACCAAATTGGGTTTGGCGACCCATCGTCATCATGGTGTCGTTCGTGTTCTTCTTTTGCCTACTGGCAGCCGTTGGTCTCCAGTATATCAAGCAGGAAATGACAATTGCGCGGGCTAGAACTTCCGATACGGATCTGTCCGCTGGAAAGGAGAAGATGAAGGTGCATTCGATTTCCGAGGTGCGAACGATTGACGTCGGACTGGACAACTTTGGCCTGGGCCTGGACAAGAGGGCGCCCTCGGGCAAGAAGCTGCCGACCAAAACCATTCTCAACCCCGTCAATACTACATTCCATGCCGGCAAGCTGAACATCATTATGGGACCTTCAGGCAGTGGCAAGACGTCCCTTCTCAACGCGATGGCCCTACGGTTGAAGAATAGCATCAGCACCCGCTACCTCCCATCCGGCAAGCTAACGTTCAACGGCGCCGCGCCCTCCAGCTCCGTTATCCGCTCCGTGTGCTCTTACGTCTGCCAGGATGACGATGCTCTTCTGCCGTCTCTTACCGTCCGCGAGACCCTTCGCTTCTCCGCCGGTCTCCGCTTGCCATCCCACATGAGCAAGGACGAGAAGTACAGACGGGCAGAAGACGTGCTGCTCAAAATGGGACTGAAGGACTGCGCCGACAACCTTGTGGGCAACGACCTTGTTAAGGGCATATCTGGCGGCGAGAAGCGTCGCGTCACTATCGCCGTCCAGTTGCTCAGCGACCCTCGGGTCCTTCTGCTAGACGAGCCAACCAGCGGTCTGGATGCCTTCACGGCCAACTCTATCATGGAGGTTTTGCACGGCCTTGCCAATGAGGGCCGGACTCTCATCTTGACGATTCATCAAGCCAGGTCTGACCTTTTTAAGCACTTCGGCAACGTCCTGCTCTTGGCCCGCGGAGGCTCGCCGGTGTATGCTGGTCCTGCGAAGGACATGTTAACCTACTTCGGTCGTCAAGGATTTGAGTGTCCTTCGCACACCAACCCGGCCGACTTTGCCCTCGATCTCATCACAATCGACCTGCAACACGAGCAACGTGAAGCAGAGAGTCGCGACAAGGTTAGGAAGCTAGTGGAGGCGTGGCAGACCCGATCCCAACAAGACCAAGCCACAGACGATAAGCAGCTACCCAGTATCGACGAAGCGAAAGAAGACCAATCCCCTGAGTCGACGCAAGTCCGAACCCACGACGCTATCGCCGGTACCGAAGATCGTCCCGCGGTACCCATCCGCAAGTCTTTCAACAACAAGACCTCGCTGGCGACCCCAGCCGAGCTCGGCGCGCTGGCGCGCAAACGCGCCTCCTTCTTAACGGCCTTTCCTATCCTCCTCCACCGGGGCCTCATCAACTTCCGGCGCCAGCCACCGCTGCTCCTGGCTCGTATTATGCAAGTCGTCGGACTTGGCGTCGTTCTCGCGCTCTTCTTCGCGCCGCTCAAGAGCGACTACTACTCGGTCCAGAATCGCATGGGCTTCATTCAAGAGATCGCCGCCTTCTACTTCGTGGGCATGCTGCAGAACGTGGCCGTCTTCCCCGCCGAGCGCGACGTCTTCTATCGTGAGGATGACGATGGTGTGTACAGCGTGGAGGCTTTCCTCGCAGCGTACTCGGTACTCGAGTTGCCGTTTGAGATCATTAGTTGCCTCATCTTCGGCGTCCTCGCAGACCTCGCGGTCGGCTTCCCGCGCACCGTCACCATGTACTTCGTCTGCGTCTTCTCGTGCTTCGGCATCGTGTCTTGCGGCGAGTCGGTCGGCATCATGTTCAACACGCTCTTCAACCACACGGGCTTCGCCGTCAACATCATCTCGGTCATCATGTCCGTGGCCAACACCATGGCCGGCATCATGTCAATCGACATGCCGGCGCTGTACCAGAACTTCAATTACCTCTCGCCCATTCGCTATGCCACTCGAGCCGTGGCACCGTACAGTCTCCGAGGCGTCGAGTTCTCGTGCACCGACGCGCAGCGACTGCCCGACGGGCGGTGCCCCATTGAGACAGGCGAGGACGTCTTGGACCTTTACAAGTTCAACGTGGACCCCAACGTCAACATTGCCGCGCTGGCGGGATGCGTCGTCGCATATCGTCTCGTCGCGTGGGCTCTGCTGAGAGCTGCACGGACGCGTCTAGATGGGCTGAAGAAGAGTTAGCCGGTCGTGCATTCCTAGTTGTAGATAGTTATCGGCGTTGGGACCTTGATTGAGTGCCCTTGAATCCATACATCCATACATACTCCCATCCAGTCATTTCTTTAAGAGGCCACTGCAAGTATTAGTGTTACGCGTCTCACAGATCTATTCTGTAATCAGACGAACGGCCGGTTATTTGTAGCCGAGCCTCGGAACCTCGCAAAAAGTCTAGGAGCATGATCCCGGTCGGACGGGAATGCCCCGGCCGATGATTCCATTACACTGAGCTCGATTCGGAAGCTCGAAGCTCTTCCTAGGAACGGACCCCCGCACCAGCTTGACGTGCTTGGGCTGTCGCAGATCCTGTGCGATAGCGGGCGCCGAGCTTCGGGGAACGGCTTGCTTATCTCTCGCCGTTTCCTTCTCCCCTCTTCAGTCTCTGTCTCAAACCGAATCGATCTCTCTTGGAACGAAGTAATCAATTGCTACCTGCTTGCCGCAGCCATACTGACCGTCAACTGAACCACTCTGGGCTGAGCTGAACTGAGCTGCATACCGGCGTCATGTCCGAGAAGCTTCCCCTGTCAAGCCTGGCTCCGGAGCCGCCGCGCCGCCGCCGAGGGACCGCGTGGTGGTCTCTCCTCCCGGCCGCCCTCGTTCTCATCTACCTTCACGCGCCGTCCTTCTCCTCATCCGGTGGCCACCCGGACCGCGGCGCCGCTTCGGCCTCGGGCGCGTGCCGCCAGGTCGACCCTCTCCTGCCGTCCCTCACCACCGCGGCCCTGTCGGACCTGGATCGCTTCCTCGACAGCCCCAAGTTTCTCAATGAGACCGTCGCCCGCCTGTCCGGCGCCGTCCAGATCCCCACCGAGTCCTTTGACGACTACGGCAAGGTCGGCGAAGACGGCCGCTGGGACAAGATGTTCGCGCTCTCCGAGTATCTCGCCAAGACCTTTCCCCGGGTCCATGCCCATCTCAAACTCGAGCGCGTCAACACCCATGGCCTGCTGTACACGTGGCAGGGCACCGACGGGAGCCTCAAGCCCACGGTTCTGATGGCTCACCAGGACACTGTCCCCGTCGCTCCCACCACCATCGACAGCTGGACCCACCCGCCGTTCAGCGGCGCCTACGACGGCAAGTTTGTCTGGGGCCGCGGCGCCATGGACTGCAAGAACTCGCTTGTCGGCATCCTCGAGTCGGTTGAGCTGCTGCTCGACGCCGGCTTCGAGCCCAAGCGCACTGTCGTCCTTTCGTTTGGCTTTGACGAGGAGATCTCTGGCCTGCGCGGTGCTGGCCATCTGGGCCCCGTCTTGATTGACCGCTACGGAAAGGACGGTGCGGCGATTGTCATCGACGAGGGTGCCGGATTCGACTCCCAATGGGGCCAGAACTTCGCTCTCCCCGGAACCGCCGAGAAGGGCTCGATCGACGTCGAGATCGTGGTCCGCACGCCCGGGGGACACAGCTCCATTCCCCCGCCGCATACGGGCATCGGCATCCTTGCGGAGCTGATCACCAAGATCGAGGCGTCTCCGTACGGCCCCGAGCTCTTGTCTGGTAACCCGTATCTCGGCAAGCTGCAATGCGGCGCGGCTCACGCTCCCGAGTTCCCTTCCAACCTCCGCAAGCTCTTGCCCGGCGACGACGCCAACGTCTGCAGGCGCAAGCAGGACAAACTGGCCAAGGAAGCGGCCAAGGCCGGCCCGCAGGTGAAGTATCTGTTCACCACCTCCGTTGCCACGGACATCATCGGGGGCGGTGTGAAGATCAACGCGCTTCCCGAGAGGGTTACAGTCGTCGTTGACCACCGCGTCAACGTTGGCGACAGCACCGCGGCCGTCAAGAAGCACATCGCTGAGGCCGTTCGTCCCGTGGCCGAGAAGTACAACCTGACACTGCACGCCTTCACCGACGAGGCCGAGACGCCATCGAGCATCACGCTGAAGCAGTTTGGCGATGCCCTCGAGCCGGCGCCTGTGACGCCCACCTCGGTCGACGGCGTCACTCCCTACGGCATCCTGTCCGGCACGACGCGCGCCCTGTATGGCGAGAAGATCGTCGTTTCGCCGGGCATCATGACGGGCAACACCGACACCAGATACTACTGGGACCTGACGAAGCACATCTTCCGCTTCCTGCCCGGCTACGACCCCGAGAGCGACGAGTGGGCGGGCATCCACACCGTCGACGAGAAGACGAGCGTCAAGGGCCACATCAACCTTGTCAAGTGGTACACCACCTTCCTGAGGAACATTGACGAGGCTCAGCTGGACTGAATAGTAGTCATGTTGTTTGGCCCAAAAGAAGATCTACCTTGTCATCGCTGTGGTCATTGATGCCGTGGAATGATCTCGCACTGGAACCGAGTAAACCGAACGAGCAGGACGATGGGGAAAATGGGTAGCAATCAATCAAGGGTTTGCTCCAATTGAGAACAAGTCTACTTTTTGTGTGAAGACCTTTCCGGCCGCCCGATTGCAAAGCATGGTGACGATCAAGACTCGCTCCTCGTCCCCATCTTGCATGCATCTACGATCACGCACCAATATGGCGTCAATTTCCCGATCCTTGCATCCACTACTACTGACTTGAACCCCGTGAGTGCGGTGCCGGGATGTGCCCGTCATAATCCGTCATCGATACTGGCCGTCGGAATCTTCTCATCGCACAAGACACGGGGCACTATTGTGCATGTGATAAGGATCATCACATTGCTCCCGCCCATTCCCGTTTCTTCAGCGGAACCGTCCCCGCACCGGTCCCCGTCTCTCCGCTTCGCATCGCTCCAAATCAGCCAGACCAGATTTCCGACATGATCTTTTTTCGCGGCCATTGCTCCGCATCGCGTCTTGTCACCATGCCATTTTGAATTATATCTACGGAGTAATACTCCGTATATGTATCCGTAGGTGAAAAGGGGAGCCGGCCTTGGGGTAGGTAGGTAGGTAGCTACCTAGCAACCCAGCTGCCTAGGTATATAGGGTGGGCAGGCGAGAGAAGCCAATCCAGGAGGTGGGGAATGCACCGCACTGCTGCTGCAGCAGTGCAGGTATCAATCAGCAAGGCAGGGTTCGTTTTTCCCTCGGATTAGGGGCTCGAAATGGTTGAGTGGGCTCCGTCCACCTGCAGAATCTCATCTACACACGCGATGTGCGCTAATAGGGTATACTACGCGAGAGGAACCACTTTGACGAGAAGTACACCGAAAGGACGTGCGAAGAAAGACCCCCTGGGTCGGTATCGGCATGTACCCAATGTACCGACTGCAAGTCGCTTCTCTGCGTCTTCTGTGCATTCACGAGAAGGCAGATGCGCAGGCCATAGGTACACAGCCAGGGTCCTAACAAGCAGACTCTACACCGATACTACGTACGGGCCATTCCGGCCCCGACGGTCGCGCTGGCAAATGGAGATCTTCGCCGTTGGCGGCAAGTCGTACGAGACTGTCCATCCATCTTCTCTCCGTCTTGTTCCTCGGTCTCAATGTCAGAATCATCGCCCGTCCGCCCGCTCAGCACGAACATGTTTGTTCGCTTGCAGCTTGCTACGACTGCCTGACTGACTGCATTTCGGCCAACGAGGGTGTGGAGAAGTGTTGATGCACGAGCGGCTCCCCGGCCCGATTCGTGTGGCTCGCCGCTCGACGACGACGACGTTGAAATTAAAACCTATCAAAACCTCGCTTCTCCCCCTCACTCTCTCGCTCAAGGGGGTATATTGCCCCCTTCGCCGCCGCAGCGGCACAGGGCCACCTGAGACGTCTGAATGAAGCATCTCAATGAGCCGCCTCTCTGCATGTGACCCCAGG
This sequence comes from Colletotrichum sojae, assembly GCA_014235955.1. Lineage (NCBI taxonomy): Eukaryota > Fungi > Ascomycota > Sordariomycetes > Glomerellales > Glomerellaceae > Colletotrichum > Colletotrichum sojae. Next base: position 65,935 of record WIGN01000171.1, on the reverse strand, counting down.
ACGAATACGGGGCAACATAATTTTGACAAGCAAACTCTGGCCACGTGCGCGGGGATGTAGCGATGGCAACAGGACAATGGTAGTGTAGCAGGAATTGTCGACTGGGAGTGCGAGAGACAGGCGCAACATGCGCAGCAGCTGTTTTGTATATTGTCTGTCGCCGCCCTCCTGTCCAGTCCCCCGCCCCTGTCCCATCTGGTCTTCAGTTGGATGGTCCCCAAGTCCTCCCCTTTTAGAGGGGAAGGAACAAGTTGCCAGTGCGCGCTGCTGTGTGCGTATGTAAAATATCAAGTTCGGACACCGTCCGAGCCGCCCGCCCATAGGGAGCACGAGATCCCCAGATCCTAAACCCACTGCTCGTGTCCCGGAACCCAAAAACACATGACGGAAAAGACGAGAAATACAAATAGCCAACCTCCCAAGTAAAGTAAGAAACGCCGATTGAGCGAGGCACCAAGGCCCTCGAGGAAAAAAGAGAGAGAAACCAAAAGGGGGGAGGATTGATATCCCCAGGTTCGCGTAGTAGTAAGCCAATCCCCTCCGCGTGCAAAGGCACCAAGACGCGACGTCACCCGCGAGTATGAGTCCTGCGACCTGCTGCCTACGCTCTCGAGCAGTTTATGGTGTCCTTTTGCCTCGCGGAGGGTGAAAGCACCCCCGGCGAACCATTGTCCGCCCGTTGTAAGAAGTCGACGATGCGTGAGCCCCCCGGTACATGACTGTCATCTCCGTTGCATGCCTCATCCAATAACTCCAGATACACGAAATGCTGACAGCTCAGATACATGAAAAGAAAACATCCAGGCGAGTGTGAGAGGAAAAGTAAGCGAGAGAATACAACGCACGGATATCCGGCAGAAGGCCAAAGAATGCGCGACATGCGCGCCGAAAAAAAAGCGAGCGGCAAGATGTGCGACCCGCCGCTCTCTCATGTGCCGAGGAAGTCGAGACCCAGGCGCCGTGCCACGCCTTGCCAGTCCCAGACGGAAATCCAGTCGCCAAAGTCCATGAGATGCCAGAGCTCCTCGAGAACTTCCACGACTCGGTCGCAGTTGCGAAGTCCGGTGTAACCGCGAATAGATCGGATCACTGTGCGCACACGCTCCTGTTGAGCGGGGTCGAAACAGGTGGCTCCGATGACGAGGCAAGGCATCAGAAGAAGAGTCAACGCAGGGTCCGAAGGCTTGAATCCTTCCATCATGGTCAACGATTCCTCGACCACGGCGGTGATGCGGTTGTCGTGTTGCGAGGGACGGCGGATGGGCGGGGGAGACGCAGCGCGCTCTTCGTCGATGACGGCGCAACTCGAACCGGCATCTGACTCGTGCATGGAACTCGTCCGGGACGGTCCACGGGAGTTGGGTTCGCGCTTGAGCTGCATAGACAACGGGAATCCCGCTCCCGTAGAAGGCCTGAGGCCAGGTGACGAGGCACAGCTGGTAGCCGTGGAAGGCCGCGAGATCTGCGAGTGTCGACGGGAGGACGCTGATGAAGTCGAGGTTGCGATCGATGTCGCCACCGAAAACACCGAAGCCCGCCTCTCGGCTGCAGTAGGAGGATAGATGGTCCTGAAAAGATGCAAAAACATCATGTGCTTGTAAATATGACCGACCCGATGTCGGCTGTCGCCCGGCGGCCAGAGAGGCTGCCATTTGTCGATGGCCTCCTGGATCTCCTGGGCTCGGTACAGAATCTGGTAGTTCACCGCCGTCTCGGAACCCCTGTAGACGTTCTCTCGAATGGTGTTCCTGATGGTCGTGATGTGGCAGAGATACTGGAATAACCCGTCGGCGACGCCGAGGAGGCGAGGCGATTCGATGGGAACCAGAGGGCTCCAGTCTTCCGAAGCAAGCCGTGGGCCATCCGTCGCCGGATGCCACAGCAGCTCGTCGGCGTAAATATGGTATTGGAAGAACTCCTGGATGAAGCTGAGGAACACGGTGTCTTCCGGGGGCGTCTGCTGGATGAGTTCCTTGTAGCCGCGGAGATGAACCCTGTGGGCGCCATGCGGGTCGCCCTCGATCAATGTTGTGACCAGCAGGCAAAGCATCTGGGCGAAGCGCGCCGAGGAAATGGTCTGGAGGTCAACGTCCTCTTCCGCCGAGCGGCGGATGTCGGCGTAAAACGACTCCATTGCCTGCTTGTGGTGGTAGTCTGATCGTTCCTTCAGCGCCTCCCGGGTTGTGTTTGGGTGCTGTTGCAGTAGTTTGGCGCCGTATGGGGTGTCAAAGTCGATGTGTTTGCTGCTCATGGCGAGGATCGAGTGCATCACGCCCTGGTGGAGATTGGCCAGAGGAAGGATGATGTCCTTGAAGGCATTCTTGGCCTCGCCCTCCACCGTGAGCACGTTGCTGAGGTGAACGCCATAGTGCCTCCAGAAAATCTTGTCCTCGATGGTGTCTACTCCGTTGAACAGAGGCTGCATGGTGAAGACAAGCGGGTCCTGGACGCCGACGCGGTCTGTCGGGTGTTAGATGGCACCACGAAGGGCAAGATCGAGAATGCTACTAACCGTCACCCGCCTTTTCTTTTCCGCTCCTCCAAAGCTTCTTCTCGTGGTATCCTTCGCAGACGACGGCATTCTTCTCGCAGTTCATGCCTGTCATGATGTTAGGGGCCACCGGCGCGAATCATGCGAATCATCGGCACCACTCACATCGCGGCTTTGCTTCGTCGCACTTCTTCTTCCTCCTCCTGCAAGTGATGCATCCAGTCTTTGACCGCCCCTTGGTCACCTTGCTTGGGTTCACGACGGGGGCTAGCGGGTGCTTGCGAGGCCTGCCGCGAGGCCGTTTCTGTTTCGGCTGGGCGGTAGTGGGCGGGACCAAGGTAGATTCGGCCGAGTTTAAAGGTGCTTCCTTGACATCGTCGAGCCTGAAGTCGTCGTCCAGAGGCTCGAGCTTGGGCACGGTGAGGATATCGTCCGAACCCTGTTCCCACAGGATGTCGTTGTCAGCATCATCACCGTCGAATGCGTCGGCGTGGGCCGTGCTCCAAGAATCGGTGCAAGACGAGGAGGACGCGGAGGGTACCATTATCGGAGCACAGGAAGGGTCCACGGTTGCCATGTCCATGCCGGTGCTAACAGGAGACAGCTGTCCCGTGTGGGATTGGGGAGCGGCGGCTGCGTTCATCCAGGCCGCCGCGGGAGACGGAGGCGACTGCGGGAGTGGCATATCGGTGTTCATGTTGTTGTCGTCTGAAGAGTTGCTGTTGTTATCCGACCAAGGCAGGTCTCCATCATCCGACATGGCCTGCAGAGTAGTAGAATTCATGGCTCGTCAATAACGAGACCATGCCAACAGGGAGAGGCCAGAGCTAAAGTGTGGTATGTCTGCCCGCCTAGTGCACGTCGCAGTAGTCGGTCTTGCAGCGGGTATTCGGCAGCTTGAAAGTCGATCAGATATCGAGACGAGGTGCCGTACAGTCTCGAGGAGGAGGGAGGTGCGGGGACGCAAGACAGGAGGTCGCTGACGGGCCAGGCTCGGCGTCGAGGTTGTAGGCGAGAAAGAGACGAGGTTCTGGCAGAGGAAGTCGTCAAAGATCAAGCCCCGTGGCGGGCCGTTCAAGAAGAAGAAAAAGGCAGATCGTCGAGGAGCGGGCGCGGAATGGAGGGGCTGAGGGGGGTGGAGAGATGATCACCGGGTCTGGTTTGGAAATCAGCTTGCCGTCGAGAAAGAGTGGGAAAAAGAAGGGGAGGGTCGTTGAACAGGACAAGGGCCAGCGGCTTTTCGAGGGGCGGGATATGCACATACATATCTGCAGATAGCGGCGCGCTGCTACTAAGTGTGTGGGTGTGGGAATCCCACCTCTCTCTCGTCTCTATGGAGGAGCGGCAGAGAGAATCGATGTTTCTCCCACCCGCACTAAGGCTAAGGTCCCCTAGCCCAGCACCTTAGCTCCCCACATGCAAGGTGTGGACTTGTTAGAAGGACGGCAAGACGGGGGTTCGAAGGATGGAGTACTATCGCTTCCCATACGATGGAGGTGGTCGGATAAGAACGGTGTGGGATGCGAGGTGAGGTCTCACGTCGTACCGCGCCAGAAGTGCCAAGATGGAACGGAGCCAGAAACGAGCAGACTGGGGCTGGGGTGGTGGTGGTGATGGTCCTTCCGCCCCCATGTCGACCAAGAGGAGGTAGGTAATGTCGCCGCCGTCGCTGCCGTGGACTTAGTATGTAGTGTAGAGTGAAGTGAGAGGCCGAGAACAAACCAGCGATTGCGGGAACAGCCAGGACCGTGATGATGGTTGACATACCTAGTATCGTTGACGACGGGTGATCCGTCTGCATTATCGTTCGAAAGCAGTGCGCAGACAGGTATCCGGAGATGTGAGGGACGAAGCTTCCCTCGCGGTCGACCACCCGAGTTTGCTCGTAATAGTACGCTGTATCCGTACTTCGTAGTGTAGCCCGCCTCCTCCAACAGGACTCCAGCAGGAGTAGAACAAGGTCAAGGTACTGACCGTCCTGTCCTGTCGTGTCCCCAGCCTGTTGCCATCGCCATCCATCAGCCCTGGTCGCTGCTAGCGTGATGTGGCCAGCCCCCCCCCCCCTGCCACTGGTGACAGTGAGGTACTCCGAAGTACCTGGGCTTACCGCACGTCCACATCCCCACGATGCCTCGAGCTGTGATTCGCCGTCGTAGAATTTCCTCTGTTGCTAACAAGGGCTGTCTTAGCCCGGAGATGGACTGTGCGCACACCCCAATCCAGGCTGTGACAGTACACCACTATCCGCGTGTAATGTGTGGTGCGCTAGGTACACGTACTCGGAAGAGCGTTGCATGGCGGAGACTCCACCACGGTGGAGGAGAGAGATGGTGAGTGGCCGATGGGGGCCAGCGCCGGCTTGAACGATGCAGAGCTGGATAGACCGCGGAAGGGGCTCTGCTCGACGACGACGACGACGACGACGATGACGAGTTGCAGAGATGAGCCAGGGTCATCTCTGAATCACGACTCGCAGGAAGGACGTGTAAGGATGGATGCACGGTGGGCATCCCCAGCCGCCGACCGAGGCAGTCGCGCCATTGTCCAGGGATGATTCGATTCGGCATCACGTCAATGATCGATCACAGCGTGGGTGATGGACGACGACGGTGGAGGGCGTGACCGAAGCAGGAGAGGAGACTCAGGAGAGGAGGATAGTACTAATGCCGACGGTGTAAGACAAGTAGGTTGCATCGTATCGTCTCGCGTTCCGTCAAGGTGTGGGGGTGGGAGGGGAGGCAGAGCGGAACTCGGAGAAAGACCGTCAATAAGGGCCCTCTCCATCTCTCGCCGGGCCTCTCGCTCTCTGCTGCACCGTGGCCCGGCTCGTCTCGTTTTGCCGTTCTGAATCTGCAATCGTAAGGGTTCGGCTCGCGAAATGGTGTCAGGGTTTCAGGGTGCTTCAATTCGGGCGCGCAGCCAGGTGCAGATGGTAGTCGATGTTTGTCGGTGCTACTAGTACGGAGTAGTGCGCTGGCGAACTCTGGACTCTAGAGACCAACTCAGAACGTGCTGTGCCATGATATCATGGTGGGTTCTAGTAGTGAGGGTCACGCTCCGGAGGCCCTGTACGACGCATATGCAAGAGGCCAGATTCGGAAAGGCGATTGACTCCTGAGAGAAACGGCAGCGAGCGCGAGTCGCCCCAACGGACAGGGTAAGTGAGGCGTGCCTGAGGCGATGTTTCGGGCGGCATCTGCTCGATGTTATTCTCAGGTACTGCATCCATACTCGGGCGGGATCTGTCGTCTCTTCGTCGCGTCTTTGCTGAATGCCGTGCCGTGCGTAGGCTACTCGGAGGGAAGATCGACTGGTGGTGACAATGCACACCAGGAACCTACAGCAAGGTCCGGGTATCCCACAACCGCAATTGATCCATTGTTTCCCGACCGACGACCAACCACGGTGACGCCTGTGGTGCGCAGCCAGGCGGCCCAGTGTCGTGTTGTCGTAGACGATGGCGATACCTAAGGTAGGTGTTGGAGTGTGCACTACCTAGTACCTAGGTGAGGCGGGGGGACCTATGGACCGGACGCTGCGGGGGTCGGAGAAACTGTCGCAAGTGCCTGAGGCTTGAATTGGGCAGGTACCTACCTACCTCTGCCTCCGGCTGCTGTGCCACCAAACATCCATCCGAAAGGTGCCCTACACTTTCCCACTTCCAACCAGAGACACCGACACGACGACCTAACATCCCCTCATATGCAGCCTGCCCAGGTGCTCGGAGCAGCCACAAGCCACCCGACCAGCAACCGCTTCAAATTCTTCCCTCGGGTAAAAACCACTGGCAATCTCATCGGAGCCGGCCACCGTCCCGCGATATGTTTCCTCCCTTTGTTTTCCCCCCCTCGCAGCCTGGTTCGGCTGCCGTGTTGCTGCTGCTGCTGCTGCTGCTGCTGCGGCTGCTGCTGCGGCTGCGACGGACGTTAACCTGACATGGCAGCTATAGCTACAGCTCCTCCGAGTTCTACCCAGAAAAACGCCCGGCAAGTGTCGGACCGTACGGATACGAACCCAGGGTCCAAGCCGAGGCTTTGCTGTCGCTGAGGTCCATACGGCCGGCCTCTGCCTGCGAAGCAGCACGATGACAGGGCAAGGTTGCCAGCACGGTGACTCGAGTGATCTCCTACCTCTCCCGGTCTGGCGACATTCAACCTCGACGGGCGGACCACCCAAAGATCAGAGACACCCCGGAGGATCAGCAACACCTCGCGGGCTCGGCGCACCCTTTGACCCTTGAGTCTTGACAGCGCGACGAGCCCAACAAGCGCTGCCGCTAGCATTCTCCGTGACCACCCGCCCCAGCTGGGGACTGGGGAGCCAATCAACCACGCGAAGGACGTCTTATTACTACTATGGCTGGCCGGCATCACAGTGTATTTTTCTGACAGCGAGTCATCTCCTCGTCTCGAAGATGCTCTGGGTCCTTCTCGTCGAGTCGTCACGTTCGATTGTCGTCGACTCCCAGTCTCCGTAAATCGCCGATCAAGCAGATCCTTTGCTCCTTTGACCTTGCTTCCTCTATGTTATTGCAGTCGTCTCCAAGTTCCAACCCGGCTCTTGCTCATATCGGGAGTCCGGGACTGCATGATCAAAAAGCAAGCAACTCGTCAAGACACTGGCTGCCCACGGGACCATTCATTTGCGGCCTGTGAGCCTTGGCTTCCCAAGTTCCTCCCACTTCGGCACCGGCCTGTGGGTTTTTTTATGTCCGCCTGCCGAGCCATGTGTGAAGTCGAGGACAACGACCTGAAGGCGAAGCACGTTACGGATAAAAATCCACATGCGCGATCCTCCACCGCCCGTCATCTCGCGACCGCATAGCCTGACAAGGTCGAAGCCCGCGCTCCGCCACCGAACCCTAGGTGGTCCCGGTGCCGTCCTGGAGTTCCGACAGGCACCTCTGCAACGACGCCGCCAATTCCAAACTGGCCAGGGCGGCCCCCAAGACCTTGGTCTGCCCGCACCTAAAGGGTAACCTGGCCCTTGTTTTCGGATCCGAACCCAGGTCGCAATTCCGCGCTCAACAGGTGCGAACGGCTAAGAAATCACAATCACGGAACACATGCGCTATCCCCTCCGGCCGTCCGAATGACGATTGGCTGCCGGGCCCCCTCCAATCGCCGCTTTTCACGCCCTCCCGGCAGAAGGCTCAGGTTGGACGGCAGATGCGCCGAGCCGTTTGCCCCAACCGTGGAGGGTTGCATGGCCGTCGACCGTCCTGATCCTATCCTGATTGCTGGACATCAACTCAGGCCCTGCTGGTTGTCTTCCATGCGGCGTGCCCCCACGCTCGGGACTGAAGTATGTCGGCTTCGAACCATTCGTCACGTTGCTTGCCGACCCAAGGATGAACAGATTCAACTGCAAGCCGCATGCGTCTACCAACCCCCGTCGAGTCGAGGTATGGCACCGTCCATCGATCGCCCATTGCTCTTGTCATCCATGCTTGCGAACGCCGGCCACCCGCGATGGCTTCAAACGACTACAGGCCAGTTCCATGCTCGACCGAATTGGTTGGCCTCTGCCTCTCCGTACTTGGGTGGCAGTGGCAGTAATAGTGCATGGGACCTAGCTGGCCGGGGTCGGCGTACTCGTGCCGCAGCCGCCGTTGGCCAACCAAGACGGAGTTCTCCAAAGCCTGGGCTCGCCCGCGTCCTTCCTTGTTTGATACCTATTGCACGGGCGTGACGTGACGGGTCACCTATCCTACAAACACAACGGTATTGTGTGCTTAATCCCACATCCCGTCGTTGATTCGGCGAGCATGTGTCTCGCCATTTGGAACAGACCTTTCTCCCCGCGCCACAGGCAGATGGAAGAACGCTGGGCGACCGAGGACAACCCTTGGCTGAATGGTGACCGGGACGAGTGGCTGAGAGTCTGAGACATGGATGCAACCAACGGACGGGCCAGAGGAACTTCAGGCCTCCGCTGCCTGTCGGATTGCCCAACATGGAAACCCACGCGTTAGGGGGGGGGACCCGGTTCAACTGAGGCGCGTCCAAACCAACCAACCAGGTCCAGTAGTGGGCGCCAGGCGATTGTCACTCAGGAGGGCTGCTCGAGTTGCTAGCGTACTGCTATTACATGGTCTGTATGACCGGCCGTCAATTTCCAGCATACCTCCCGGCCGTCAGTCACATATCACACACATGCGGAGGCGACGACATTCCACATTACTAGAAGACGAGGTCAAGACAGAAAGCGGCGTCTGTGGGCCCAGGCCAGCCAGCACAGAATACCCTAATAGCATCCGTCATCAATCTGCTTTTTGGGAAAAGGCGATGCAGAGGTATCATGGAGACCGAGCGCCATGCTCGGACCGTTGTTGGATCTGGCTACTTCCCGTCCCTTCTTTGACTTTTGCGAGACGGTGCGTGCCGCCAACGGCTGGTCTCCACCAACATTGGGCCAAGATCAGTGCGCACAGTCTGTTCTGCTGGCTCGCGATCAATCTCGATGCCCCCCCCCCCCCCCCCCCCCCCCACCCCCTAATGTAATATTAACCCCCCGGGCTCCCACTGTGGTGTGGTCCCCCTTGCCCTTGGCCTTGAGATTTCAAAGCTCGACCATCCGTGACTGCAGGGCGGGCCCGCGATGGTGCGGTGCTTCCTGTCTGTCATCCTGCTGCATCGCAGGCGGGAGGGAGTAACAGGTATCATCTCCCCCCGCCTGTCGCAACCTCAGTCACTCTCATTCTATTAGTACACTAGTGGTGTTCACCAACCCTCGTCTACCTCAACCCTAGATCCATGGTCTCACAAAGCAATCCCTGACCCAGTCTGTCAGGTCAGGGTCGAAATAAGACTAGGCCAAACGCCGCCCATTAGCGGAGGGAACTAAAACACCCAGACGATACCTTGAGATACCTTCCTTCTGCCGCACCCGCCAACACGCAACCCTCCACTTATTGGTGCGCATTCATGATTCGACTCGTCTCCGATTCACTATCCCTGTCCAAGACGGCCTTGGTTACTGGACTCGTAGTGTGGGGTCTCGCACTACTAAAGTAGGTATTTCTGGCCCGGCAGGCATCTTGGCCCTCGTTCGTCGCTCGTCCGCCGAGTGTCTCCATCCCCCAGCAGAGAGATCCCTCTTCGGGGGGTCTGGGACCCTCCATGCCGCTGCAGAGCCCGCTGCAGATTCGGGGATTTTCGCAGGGAACCAGGCGACGGACGACACGATTCATCAGAGACGCCCAGCTTCGCATACATAGTAGCAGTACGATCCTTTGGGTTGGGTGTCGTCGTCTGACAAGTCCGCTCCTGTCATCTTGGGGGCTGCAGCAACGAGCGTGGACGGGACCGGCGCTCGCTCTATGCTGTGCCTTAGGGCCTCGCAGTTCGGATGCAACATCACACCGCTCAATATGTGTGCGACATGTTCCTGGGCATCGAGACTTGGGAAGCCACAGCCAGAGCCCATTCTCGTAGACTACTTCCACCACCACCGTCCGATCTACTATCCCTCCAGGGCACGCGAGCTGCCGTTGAGACCAAGATCGAAACAAACCTCGAACCAGCTCCAGACGCCAGGTAGCATACACCACCTAATACTTCTTTACTAATAACTAGTTGGTGGACGACGCCAGAAACCAGCCTTCACAGTCTACTCGGCACGCCTTATGAACGGGCACACGCGAGGCTCGAGGTGGGGGAGGGGGAAGCGTCAAGGATGGAGCTGCCCAGGTAAGGTACTGTTGCTAGTGATGTGATTCATGCTCGGGCAACCAACCACCATCAAGCCGGGCTCTTAGGCTCTCGCATCGGGCAGCCTTGCTAGATCGACAACTAGCGTGGTGCTGAGAGGACAGGGCGCAGGCCTGGGGCGGGCGGTGGTCAGGTTCAACTGGTCTCGACATTTGAGATGTCGGAACGCCGCGAAGCAGGAGTGCCCCGGCGGGAAAAGTCGGTGTCTGCCTCACCTGGACCCAGAAACCAGAACACGTTGGTTTCGGAACAGGGAATAAGCCGACTGAAGATTGCTGCGGCCCCTCCACACTCGAGAACCCTGCTGCGGTCTTCGACGACGACCGTTCACGTCATGACCGAGGACGAGGCGACCAGCAGCATCGCCTCGGGGTTGGCTGCATTTGGAATCTTTTCAATAACGTATGCCTGTCGAGGGCCTTACTTTGCTTTTGTAACATCCAACTGGGCAAGAGTATGAGAAAAGGCGACAAGAAAATAGTTGCCGCACTCGACCACTCTAGCCGACATCCATGTCTAAGTCATTGTCAGCCCGACGATGAAGATGTGCCCGGGAGACTAGCAGCCTGTTGGGTCGAAAGGAGCCTAAACCCGCTTCGGAAGCTGCCTCGCTGCGTCATTCCCGTCATCATGATCATTGCGACCTTCGAAGATAACTGACGGATAATGGCCGAGTAGTTCTCCGTCCGGCGACGCTGCTCGTGATGCCCCATGTTGGGCGAATCCGGATCGCGCAGGATGCAGCTGATCTCCCGCGCTCTACAGGATCTAATCTCGATCACCGATAACTCGCGGGTCATTGGACTCCCACCATCTATGCCAACGTTTTCTGTGCCACCAACAGGTGTTCTACAGGCTGGGCGTGGGCAGACTTGCAGCGACGGCGAAACGGGAGCGTCGAGGGAAGCTGCTCCTCCTGAAAATGTGGCACGGTAGATAACCCGAGTCCGTGATTCGACCATCAACCGTCTATGCAACACAAACGTCAAGTTGAGGAGAACGACTTGTCAGGAATCAGACTCTTTCCTGCTGACGGAGCCCCCTCCCTTTCCACGGGCCATCAGGTCTGTCTGCCATCCACGACATTTTACCCGGTCCCAGATAGTATGCTGAGGCGGCCGACGGATCCCGACGCCCTTCCATCCTATCGCCGACCAGCAGCACTAGACTGCTGGTAGCCTTCTTTGTGGCAGTTCTTAATCTGACGGCGGCTCATTCTCGCCCTGGATCAGTTCGGTCAGCAGCCTACCAACCTAACTACTGACCTGGCAGGTGACCCAACACACACGAGAGACTTGGCGGCAGTGCTTACCCCTGATATGTGGGTGACACCACCTAACCGGCAATGTATCCATGCATTGGCGCCTTCATGTGAAGCTATCGGTGTAGTAGTATCCAGTGTCGCCTCTCCATCTGCGAGGGACCCTCCAAGCATCAAGGCACTGGAGCTCCGAGACACCGAACGCAGGCGATCAAAAGGCTGCTGCTAGACGTGCCGCATCTCCTTCGCAGGCTGCTGATAACACTCCGGGGACCGTTGCGAGAGTTCGACACTTGCCTGGTTGCTTTTCTTTTTTCTCCGCTCGCCCGGTGTATCCGCATGTGCGAGAAAATGCCTCCTGCGTCTCGTTTCTCTGGCGCAGCCGTTCTTTCTTCTTTTCGTTTCTGACCCTGGGCTGTGCGGCCTCGACACCATGCAGAGGAAACGCAGCTCTTGTCCGTTTTCTTCTGCCGACATGTTCTCGCGTCCAGCACGACTGCGGAAGGGAAACCCGAGCCCGGTCGCAGCTCCACGGCTGCATGCGGTCGGCCGTTGCGGGGTGTGTCTTTTCCTGTTTCTTTACCGAGACCTTCACCGGTCTCCAGGCCGGGGGAGGCTTGCATCCGAGTACTTGTCGGCGAGGCGCTCTAGCTAGCATGCAGTGTCTCGGATAAGTCGTTTTTTTCTGGGTGCTGATAGGGATTCCAATCCCGTCTCAAAGACAACGGCGTCGTTCCTCCCCAGGTTCTAGCTTGGCGCAATGGATGATAAGTTTCCAGACGAAGATGCTCTGGGCTGGTTTAGTTGCCTGACGATGCTGAAGTACGACCGGCTTGGCTCGAGATGGCTGACTATCCCACTCCCGATGATACAGACATCTATTACATGCCGCCTCTTGGCTTGGTGATCTGCCCGGGAAGGTGGCTAGAAGAGATGGGGCCAGTCGTGGATGGCGGATGGCGTTGCTCGACTGACGTCTGAGCGCCCTAGGCCGCCGTCCAGCTCGTTTGGATGTACACTACACTACCTGCCTAGTCTTTTCGTGAGGACGTTCTGCTAGAACATGTCCGCCACGGGATGTTCGGCTCGACACTGGCAGACGTTAGTGACCACGGAGCCACCGGTGGCCGGGTGGGAGCCCTAGGCGGCCGTCTAGGTGCTCCTTGGGGCGCCGTCTTCGGGAGGTGAAGGGCGAGTCCTACCTGAGGTGGCTTTTCGGGCGTTAGACACGTGGCCGTGGCTACACTAGTACTCAAGACTTGGAATGGCCGAGGAGACATGTGGGATCCGAATCCGGCGCCGGAGGAGTTGTGAGCACCACCACGAAAGGACGGCTACGAATCGGACGGGGATGCATATGCCGCAGTTCTAGTATTGACAGGATGATTTGAATGGTAAAGCCGAAGAGATAAACGTTTGCCACATAGGCAGAATGATGTCTGTGCAAGCATGCTTATAGAGAACCAGTCTACTTTATTTGCATCTCACGGACATGAAAGTGATGGCTGAAGACGGACAGGGAAAGAAAGACGTGGCATCGGGAAGAAAAATGGACGTGGTGGGAATGGTTACAAAGGAAATCTTGATTCGGCGGACATTAAACGATCGATCATACAGGGAGGCAGAGGATGCAACGTCCTCCCAGCAGCCAACGCATCAGGACTGCACCCCCTCCCTCCGTCTAGTGCTCTATTTTACAACAATACGGGTACAGAATGTATTTATCGCGTTCCTCCCATCAAGTCGGCGACGAGGTGCGACAGTGCGATGGGTTCCCCGTCGAGGGTTTCGCGCAGTCACCACGTTTTGATTCCCTTTGCTGAGATCGTCCCAGATCGCCCGGCAGCTGCAGAACCTCGGCATGCCTACCACTCGATCATCGTCGGACCAATGTCCGATCTCAGGGAAGGATCCCCCGACAACCACCAACACAGTGAGGCGCAAGGCGGTCTGGAACTGATCAGACGTGCCCCATCTCGCACCGCAGGATCCCAAATCACACGAACCCCATAAGACTCAGCCTCAATGGCCTGGTTTTCTCCACCACCAACATGCTGCGCCCATGCCAACGCCCCGTCACGATCCCGTCACGATCCCGTCACGACGTGAAGAGCGGGATTGCGTCTCTTTCTCGCTTTCTCGCGGCCATACCCGAGGGGAAGCTGAAACGGAAATCAGACATACATGCCGCGGTCCTCGCCCTCGACAAGCTTGACCACGACGCCGTTCTTCCCCTCGCGCAAGATCTCGTACTTGCCGCCCAGCACCAGATCCTTGGCCACCAGCTCGCGCGTGCGGCCGAGCGACTCGATGTCGCCGATGCGCTGGATCGTCTTCTCCAGGTGTTCGCGGAAGCCCTCCTCGCCGCATATCTCCTGGAGGGCGCGGTGCATCGGCACCGACGACGCGCGCACCTCTGCGTCGGCCGCGATGCTGAAGAGGTTTAGCCGGTCCATGTTGCGGATGAAGTCGGCACGCGTCATGATCTGCTGCGCCTTATGCATCGGAAACGACGGGAGTAGGTGGCCTTTTTCCGGGTCGTAGAGACTGTCCATGTCTTCTTCCTTGTCGACAAGGGCCTGTGCCAGAACCATCGCACCAGCCTTTTGAGTGCTTCGTCAGTGACTGCGTTCGTATCTGTGCGAGGAAGGGGAGGGGAGAAGACAAAAGGGGGAGAAGGTCGGCTTACCGCCCACTTCTGCTGGTCCATGACATCGTCGTCCATCTCGGCGCCGAGGATCCAGCACTGGTTGAGGAACCACGTCTTCTCAACTTTGCAGATCTGTTTGCACGTAGCGATCATATCCTTGCTCTTGGCAACCCGGTTGAGGAACGACAGCCTGCCCCCGACGAGGTCGTAGACCTCCTCCAGCTTCTTCTGACTGAGCTGCTCGTTGAAGTACTTCATGCGGTACTTCCACAGGGCGGCGATGGCCTGCCGCTTCGGCAGGTCGCGCACCGACATGACCTCCATCCGCGTGGCCAGCTGCTTCAGCCGCTCGTAGACCCAGTAGTCGTCCGTGTTGAAGACCATGGTGACGAGGTTGGCGGCGGCCCACTGCTCGGCGCGCTGCTGCAGCAGCTCGATCAGGTCCTTGCCGTCCTCGTCGTCGCGGATGAGATGCATCTGGTTGATGATGACAACGAGCGGCTTCTTGCGCTTGGTGCGGTTGACGAGCGCTACCTTCTCCAGCTTGTTGAGTGCGCGCTCGATGTCTAGCAGCGCGGTGGTGTCGCGGGGACCGCGCTCCGAGAAGTATCCACCGATGTAGTCCTCGTGGAACTCGAAATCGAGGGCCTTGCCGAGACGAATACGGACGATCTCGAGGTCGGCGTGGGCTTCGAACATGGCGACGCCGTCGCCGTCGATCTTGCGCATCGCCTCGATCAGCATGCTGCTCTTGCCGGTGCCCTTCTCGCCGAGGATGAGGAAGTAGTGCCCAACCTCGGAGCCGTCCACGATCTTGTCGATTCGCGCCTGCTCGGGCCGCTGCACCCAGCGGTCGTCGGCCTCGGCGGCGGACTGCGGAACCTCCTTGCCGATGGCTGCGAGCTCGAGAACGGGATCGCCCGGGGTGAAGGCGCGGGTCATCTTGCTGAGGACGATGCGTTTGTAGGTCTTGTGGTAGGCGTAGCCGGCGATGGCGAAGCCGGCGGCCAGGACGAGTATCGAGGCGAAGGAGGTCGCGGCGGATTCGAGCATCTTCTTGGGGAGGGAGTCGCCATCTTGGGATCTCGGGGGGGCTTGGGCATCGCTCGGCTCTTGTTTGGCATGTTGCGTGTCTGGCGAGGTTAGTATGACAGGCCCTTCTTCTTCTCCGTCGTCTCCATCATCATTATCATCACCATCAACCATCGTCACACAACCCGATCCGACTGCGTGACTGATCTGGCGCACATCTTGGCCTGCAGGGCTCGCAGCCGGGATGACATCCCTGTCTGCGGACAGGCACAAGAAAAGCCATAATCTGACTGCCCAGCCTCGTGCAGGCGCATCCTCTCCGTCAGGCTGGGTTCATCCCACGTCGCATTCCACACCACCAGATGCAACGGACGAAACGACAAGCCAATCAGACGGGGCGAGAGACAGGGGAAAGAGAAAGGAAGATACGCGCACCAAGGGACGTACCGGTCCTTCGAGACGGATGTGTGGAGAAGCAGCGGGCAACGACAATCCCGTTCCTCGCCGGCGAGGAGCGCCGTGCCGTGTTTGCCGTGAGCGACGGAGCAGCTGCTGACAGACCCCAAGAGAAGCGGCCACGCGTCCCGGTCCACCGGGTCGGAGAGGGTCGCGGCTGCAGCAGCATAAGCGGCTCCCGAAGCCGAAGCCGACCACCCTTGCTCACCGAAGGCATGGTCGAGAGATGACGAGCATGCAGGGCCAGCCGCGCGGCTCGTATTATGATTATGTCGAAGGGTATCGAATTGATGGTTGAAAAGGATGCCAGAGGTAGAAAGGGCGAGGGCGGGGGGGTTTTGATGAGCGAGCGAGATGAAGAGACAGCAACGAGGGCACCAAGGGAAATGTGTGGTAAGTTGTAACGGCCCGGGCACGCGCCAAATTTCCTCTCGACCCGACCGGAGAAAATTATGGCGGCTTTGAGCGATTTTGGTTGATTGCTACTGCCATCCCTACCTACCTACTCGAGTAAGGCATCAAGGAGGTGGTAGTACCGGCCACGGTGACCGCAGCAGACGTCACCCACCAGCTGTAAATGTTTTGCGGTGCTACGGATACAGTGTATCAGTGTTTCGTGCCTTGGCACAATCCTTGTCCTGCTGAAGCCAGAGAGCAAGTGTTGACAGCGGTCAGCTAGGCAAACAGGTACGTACCGATGGGGCAGCTGGGATGGGAGGTACCTTGGCACCTAAGAAGGTACGTAGCCAGCCTCCTATTCGTCAATTGCCGCCATTTAGAGAGCGGTGAAGACAGGGGCGAGCACAGACCACGTGGTTATCAGACCCATGTTCTACCTACCTCAACACCGAAGATACCTAGGTACCTAGGTACACGCATCACGTGGCCGCACAACACCCGTCGCATGGAAACAACCGCGACTGATCACGACGCCATGGACATTGGGTTGGCTTCAGACTGTCCCGACAGGTGTCTGTCTCATACTTCTAGCTCTCAATGGAAGTTAGATATCGATGAGAACGTATCCATTAAAGCAAGTCCTGAATGGTAAGGTCCTGCAGATGTTAGGTGGCCCCTCTCAGTAGGCCCGGAGGGAGGCATCTTTGACAGGCCGAGATGCCTGACAGCCGTGTCGCTTTTTTCAGAGCTGCCAGTTTCTCCAAGGCAGTATTCAACGCTGAAATGATATGTCGAGATCGAAATACTACGTCTTCGGACTCGAGACACGGACCGCCAGTGGGACGGCAGAACACTGAAGCCGGTGCTCATTCCTGTGAGGTCTTTGCGTCTTCGAAGCCACGATGGCATCCGGATGGTTACGTGGCAAGGGGAGTGTGGAAGTGTGATAAAGCTGCTCCGGTATCTTTTATCTCTTTCGAATCGGGCATTTTGCTTCCGTCACGGAACGTGCCCCTATCAACACCGTGTTGAAGGCGACAACTTGGGGTGCATCCACCGTACAGGTCAGCCAGCGGTTTAGTTCCAGCACTTCTTTACGGAACTCGAACATGTCAGGCATGAGTACAGTTTCTCTCATGGTGTTCTTCAAAGGGGCCAGACTCTTCAAGGGCCCGCGCCTCATATTCCCGTTCCAGGAAGATGGACAGACTACATCGCTGAGGTTGGAAAGAAGAAATTGGCGCAGAAAGCTTTTGCACACCTTCTGTAAAATGTTTTCCAGCTTTTCAGCATGTCGTAGAAACACCGACACCGCCATGAGGCATCCTCGCCGAGAAGTACCATCGTCTTGGCCGGTGCATACCTACCTACCTAGGTAGGTACGCCCACCTCACCACCGCTCCTTCCTAGGTAGTTGCCCGACTTAGGATGCCTTCCTCTCATAGAATCCCTCCTTCCCTCCCACACGCTTGTTTTTCCGCCCAAATTTCTTAGCGCATCCGGCTCGCCTAATAGTTTGTGTACTGTATTGACATTTTCAGATCTTCCTTCTCGGGGGTTGCCATTTCGCCTCCTGCTTCATCTTCACCCGACTTGCCTGCGGCCTTCTCAAACAGTATCGATGAGCCACTGCGAGAAGATCAGTATTCATTAGCCAGAGACGGTGCAGATAACCTTGGTAAGATTGATTCTGCTTCTTTTTCCGCTCCCCCAGACACTGACATTCTACTTGGTGCACCGAGGAGATCCGCAGGCAATCGTCCGCTCGTTCACCCCATCCTCAGACTGTCTCTGCCATCCGATTGAAACGGCAACGCCAAACTTCCCTCCTCGCCTTCTCAGATGCCATCTTCACTTGCTGGGATCTTTGTACAACACCGACCCTCTCGTCATGGCTTTCCGTACTCCCGGTAGGAACCCCGGAGCTGCGGGACGACGCTCCAACGAGACACAGAACCCTGGACTGCATCAGTCTTCCCAGATTTCTCCGTCGATGCCCACCCATGCCAGTCTCCGAACCATGGCTTCAGATTCGACTCTTCGACCTTCGCGTCTGGATAGGCTTCTGCGGCGTGGACGGCCTGTTCCGCCACCGATCGCTGTCCCGCAGTTCGAATGCGACGAGAGCCCACCGCCGACGGCCGCCCCGACCCCTCCACTGTCTCACCTTCCCAGCCCGCTCCTGGCAGGATGCCCCGGCCGCGAAATCTCGGGTGCCAAGTCCGACGGAAGAGAATGGGCTTACGACTTCGACTCTCCCCCTGTCTTGGTGTATCCAGATGATCTGTCAAAGACCACCTTCCACGAGCATCCCCTGGCGCGTGAGCTGCAGTGGGAGAAGGGATGGGAAACGCAACAGCTCGCCCTGTATGGCCTCATCCTTCCGGAAAAGATCGACAACGGCACGCCGACATACACCTGGGACTCAGACGAAGAAGAGGAGGGCGTCTCAAAGGCTGTCGTGTTGGCCATGCCTCCCAAGACACCTCCGCCCACAATGGCGAGCAGGCCTAACACGGCTGTCGAACGCCCTCGCACTCCCTCGAACATCATGCACAAAGTCAAGACTTTTGCCAACTTTGTCGCCAACTCCGACATGGAGAAGGAGGTGCCCGAGCTTCCGACCCTCAAGGAACTTCTCGATCAATTCGGCATGCCGCCCGAAACCCCGACAGAGGCCACTCCCAGAAGCTTCCTTCGCCCGACCAAGTCCAGCGGCTCACTTCGTCCCAAGACGCCCATTCGATCAGTCCCCAGCGCAACCAAGCTGAGAAACAAGCGGAGCGAGGGCATCGAGAAATCCAAGATCTCCGATCCAGTGGCGCCAGAGGAGATGCGTCGCGTTGGCAACGACTTCAGCATGGCCGCCAGCCGCAAGAGGACCGCCTCTGAGAGCAGGCGCCTTTCATCCCATGCAGCCCCCCTTCGCAGCCCATCCAACCTGATTTCATCCTCTGCTTCTTCCAACATGCCTCTCTTCCTCCTTCAGCCACAACATCCGACCGTCTACTTCGGCACTAATGAACCTCCCCCTCAGTTTCGTCTTGCTCGCCCCCGACTTGCGCCCATGGAACACGCTCGTCAGTACCTCATTGCCAAGTCCAGAGCCAACAAGGAGGGAGGAGAATGCACAGTCCCCAAGCCGGGCCTGACTTGGTGCTGGTCAGAGAACTACAAGGAGTTCTTTCTGCTCCCGTCAATTCCTAATGGTGTCACCAGGAAATTCCTCCCAGATGACGAGGAAGCTGACCCCATTTGGAAGAAGAAGAAGAGGCCCATTGCCTCCTTCATGGATAAAGACGACCAGGCTACGAAGAGACGTTCATTTGTACCCCTTCCTTTGAACCTCGCCCCCTCGTCGCCTCTATTGCCAGCCCATCTTCGCCACAGCTCACAGTTGTCTATCCTCAGCTCGCCCAGCCAGTACGACTTGTCCTTGGACAATTTCTCCCTTGGCCAGCCAAGATTGTCACCAACCGTCCACTCACCGTTAATCCCGGCCAAGACCAATGTGGCCGATGCTTCTGCAACTGCTTCACACACGTCACCTGACTTCTTTGCCAGTGTTCATGGAGGTAGTGGTCGTGAGTTCTCAAGTTCATTTCCGCCTCACTTGCTTTCAGCATCTTCTACAAGCAGCAGGTCCATCAAGCAGCAGGCACCTCAGCCTGTATCGGAGCGGCATGCTAGTGCATCGCGCCCTCTTGACACATTCCCAGGCAGTCTTACTGGCCCACAAGTTGATTGCAAACACCTTCTTTTTGAATCGGCTTCAGACAAGGCTCCTGCCGATATCACACACACTCCAGTTATCTCAACACAAAGAACCTTTGCGGCAGCTGTTTCTACATCCAAGAAGGCTTGGGATATGTCTGTAACCCATCTGGAACAGGCAAGGTCCAACAACACACGAGGTGAAGTCCTGGCAATGCAACGGCCAGATTCGGCACTCTCCTCTTGTACCGTCATCAGATCCTGCTCACCTGTTTCCTCAAATGGTAGAGATGAGGATGATGTCGCTCCCAAAAGTGTTGACTGCCAGTGCTCAGATCTGCCTCCTACACCGAGTTCCCCACCTAGCAACTCTCCTCAGTCCCCCGCGACGGATGTTTTCGCGCCGCTGCAGGACACTCGGGCTCTTGATACATTGGATGACGCTCAGACCCAGCAGCTCTCTACCGAGACATTTCTTCGAAGTATCGTAGACGATGTGGGCGATGAAGCAGACTTCCCAGATTCCTCATCAGTCTACTCACAAGACAGCATCGTTACAGCAGTCCATCGCCCTCTCACTGATTGCCGCCGCGCTCTCCTCGACTTCATGTCGCAGAGGCAGAGCGCTACCGAGCCGGAAGAAGAAACACTGACCCCGCGACACCTGAGCGAACTTTCTTCTGCCGAGGCCCAGCTGCAGGCCCGAACTGTGCAGCCCTCGCCTGTCCTCCGACCAGTGTCATACATCCCCGACACCGAGACGGCGAAGAATTACAGCTCAAGTGAGACGTCGTTGGAATACCAAAACAACCGATGCTCCCAAGCCTCTACTTCTACACTGACGATTGACAGCCAGCCAAGCCGTCATCTAGGAGCAGCTCATGATGCCCTCTCTCCCAAGATCTACGAATCCCGCATGGACGCCGACATCCGTCGCTTTCGCGCCTTGGAACGCCAGAACATGTCTGAGAGGGGCGAGAACGCTTTTGCCGGTGCTGGAAGACGACGTTTTGATGAGATGCAGATGCGATGCAAACCTCGATCTGCTCAGTCCGCCGCCCAGGTCGATACTCATGCTCATGTTCATGCTCATGAGACTGCCTCAATTGAGTCGGTAGCTTCATCGTCTACATCCCAGAACGACCGCTATTCAACCGCCTCAGACGCGCCCTCCATTACATCTGCTTCTACCGCGGAGTCGCGTCGCTCGCAGGCGCTGTCCGTCACGTCGGCCGCTTCATCGGATCGCTCCACGAGCAGCAAGCGTGTTCGCCGGCCTCGTGTCGAGGCCACCTCCCCGGACACTGGTACCATTGCCTCACACAACACGGCCCGCGATGCCACTCGCTTTCCACTGCATCCTGTCATGGAATCTCCTGCCCCATCGGCGGGACTAAGAACCTCGGTGACTTCACCCGTGGTCGCTGCTGCCGATCGCTCGCGCAAGTCATTGCTACCCAACAGCAGACAACCTGTTCAACAAAAACCCAAGATCTCGGAAGAGCTCCCTTCGCTCAAAGTCCGCAGACGCAGAGCAGTCGCCAACCTGGCTCACATCCCAGTCTCGCAAGCCTACCCTCAGCCTCTTCGCCTCAGCACCATGAAGAGTCCCCCTCCACGTCCAGATACAACCGGCGCCCAGTGTGGCGATGGCCCTGTCGCCCGCTCAACGTCGAGAATCATCATGGATATCGGCGATGAGCTTAATAGAGAAATGGACGATGTCTTATCGCCGCACTCGGCAGACCTTGCCTTCCGCTCAGAGTCCACAGATCAAAGCGACATCGAGACGCCTACCCGCCGTCCACTTCGCCAAGTGCGCTCAATGAAATCCATGGGATTTGACACCCCGAGACTGCCCGCGCCCAACAAGCCGCTCCCGTCGCTGCCCAGCCAGACTGCGCGCGTCGAGGCCCAGCGAGGTGTCGCCGCCAACGCCTTCATTGACATCGACTTTGGCCCCGTGGTCTCTACAAGACCACCCCGGGCTGGCCTCCCGCCCCAGCCTGCGCCTCCTCCGACAGCGCCCCTACCCCGACCTCCCATCCCACTCGCCGTCCCTGTCGTGCCGTCGGAACCCTCATCTGCGTCGGCCTCGGGCTTCGGCTCGACCTACGTCACCCACGCCGACTTCTCCGTCAAGAAGGACCGCACCGTCCGCCCCGCAGCATCCATGGCGGCTTTCTCGTACCGTCCGAGTAAGTAATCTTCTCTCGTACAGCCCCATGAACATAGAGGTCACAGCTGACGATAATGGACACTAGCCCCCATGTCTACGGACCAGCCCCAGCCTCAAAGACAGGCGCAGCGGTTGGATTCAGAGGCGGACCTGCAGAAGCCTGGGCGGACCCGCCTCCTGGGCAAGATGGTCTCCATGGGCGAGCTCAAGCACAGGAGGGAGATGGGCTCCGCCGGCAGCGGGGAGGATGCGGTGGGCATGAGAACCTTTCTCGGGGAGGACAGCGATATCCCGACGGTTCCGTCGGCAAAGGAAAAGACCGAGAGTGTCAGCAAGAAGAAGTTCTTTGGTAGCCTCTTCCGGAGAAAGGGCAAGGACGGGCAGAAGTGAGGAGGGCCTGTCTAGGAAACGTTTTGGTTGGCTTTGGTTTCGGCCGTGTTTGACTACACCACGATGTAATGAATAGGGAAAACGAAGGGTTGGAGTTAGGTAATCGTTCGCTCACAACATCTTGGAGCCAAAGGCCAGATAGCCGTAGTGGACGGTGTGTGCTCCATGCCTGCTGAGGATGCCACGATACAGGACGAAAATACGTGAAGCCTGCCTAGCACAGAAGCAGGGTGGTTGATGTCGAGTGCTGACTCTAGGTGTTGAGTGAATGCAACGTTTCTGCAACCCATATTACAGTGCACGGCACCCAGCTGAGGAACCCCAAAGATGAGCCCAACTATTTTGACTGGTTTCCAGTGCTATTTTGACTGGTTTCCAGTGCTATTTTGACTGGTTTCCAGTGCTATTTTGACTAGTTTCCAGTGCTATTTTGACTGGGCGTCCTACAAATACACCTACAATACTATGTACTCATTTAAGAATACTAAAAACAACAGTGATAGACAACAGTAACGGCGATGGGCAACAGTGACGGCGACAGTAACAGTGGCGGCCACATCAATCAGATCAAATACATAAGATACCCAGTCAAAACATCACCGGCACCCAGGCACCCAGGTACCCAGGTAGACAGCTAGACAGTACGTACCTAAGTGTCCCTCTGGGCACCTCTTACATACCTAGGTAGGTGCGCTGTACCTAGTTACACTAGTTGACTATCTAGGTGCCTAGCGTGCTAGCCGTGCTCTAGGTAGGTACCCACCCACCCAGGCACCTTACCGCCTTCCACAACTAACCTGAGGTACTTGGAAACCGCGACGCGTCGCTCTTGCCGTGTGGAAGAAAAACGGTTTCACCCGCCACTACGGAGTCCTGTGGTCGGCCATCCCTACCTGCCCTTCTTCCCCCACAACATCGACAACATCGAGCCTCTCCATACGGTGACAGCATGCTGAGCTCGATATCTCGCATGTTCAGGACTTCGCCGTCCAAGAACTCGTCGCCTGGCCCGACACGCCCGGACCGCGAGGACTTCAACCTCCCTACCGTTTCCTCGACAGCTCCTGCCGAAACCAGGGCGCCTATCGACCGTCTCGACAGCTCCTTCTCCGCGATGGCCTCAGCCCCGGAAAAGATGCACACCGACGGGGACGATTCTGACGCCACCGACACCGAATATGTCGACCCCTTCGCCGATATGATACCTTTCTCGACCCAGGTCGTCTCCGATGACGATGACGATGACGATGGTCACCAGCCTACCGATCAACCCGCCGCCGATGATAGTGTGAAGGCGAGCAAGAAAAAGTCCAAGAAGAGAAAGCACGCCGTGGCACACTCCGACTCCGCTGAGACGCACGACTCGGAACACAGCAACAAGAAGACGAGAAAGACGAAGAAGAGGAAGATACACAAGCCCGCGGAGGACAGCGACGACGACATCATGGAAGACCAAGCAGACGAAACAACTCCGGAGGCACCCTCTGAGCGGATTCAGAGCGACTCCGACGACCTCGATGATGAGCCTGATGTCACTCTGGATGTCAGTGTCAAGTCAAAGCCTCGCGCATCACAGCGCTTGAGCGTCACCAGACAGCTCTTCCAGCGCACCAAGGGCGAGGCAATCACTGCTGTTTCTAGCGGCCATGCCGATAACGGCGACGATGCCAGCGACGCCGACGACGGGGTCAGTCCCTCCTCGCCCAGTATTGTTGCCCAAAGACGCAGAAGCATGTCTCGAGGCTCTCAAATATCCGCTGCCAGACAGGGTCTTTCCAGGGAGTCTACATCCCTGCCTGATAGAATCTCGGAGGCGGCAGAATCTGCCGATGAGTCTTCCGCCCGGGACGGTGACGCCGGAGACTTCGCCGATCAGCTGCCTCCGTCCTCTCAGCCACCCCAGGAAGCCTCGTCGATTGCGGATCAGGATTCCTCGGAGGTCGACTCGGAAGATGCCGAGAGTTCCGAAATTGAGTCCGAAGATCAGCTGCCTCGGCTGCCCGTCAACACTTCTCGTGGCACTCTGGGCGCCACCAGCCCACGCAAGAACCTGATCACGTATTCCAGCAAGGATCCCGTGAGACAGAACATCGCCACTCCTGGACGCGCACGTCAGAATGCGAAGGCTGCTGCGAGCCGGTCTGAGCCCGGCAACGCGCCCAGTTCAGCTGGGAAATCAGTTCGCTCGACTGCTTCCAGGCGGCAGCGGTCGAAACCAAGCTTCTATGAAGAGAAGCAATCCGAGGCTGCCCATTCGGATGACGAGGAAACTGCCGAAAGCCGAATCATCCTACAATCCGCACCTTCGGTGCCGCCCGAACCTTCTCAGGCTGCGAGATCAAGCTCTCCCGCGGCAGCTCCGTCTCGCCGCCGTAGGCAGCCAAAAGCAGAGAGCGTGAAATCAAAGACAAGCAAGCGAGTCAGTTCGCGGGTCCAGACCAACACGGGTACTGCGACAGGGTTTAGGTCGGGTGCATTTAGCCCTGAAGAGCTCGCAAATTTGACCGCAGCAGTATCGGCTTACCGTGACAAGCACGGCTATACGCAGCGAGAAATGAACGAGCTCATCCAGATGAAGAGCAGCAATGTCAAAGAAGGAAATGAAAGCGGGCTCAAGTTCGACGCTGATAAGTTCAGCGACCTGTGGAACACCATTTGTCCGTGTGTTCCCGAGAGAACTCGCATCAAGATCATGGCGGTCGCTCGGCAACAGTTCCACAACTTCAAGGCGCGAGGCAGCGGATGGACCCCCGAAGAGGATGCCAAACTGCAAGAACTGAAGGACAAGCATAACGGGTCATGGGTCTTGATTGGGGCGAACTTGAACCGTCACCCTAACGATTGTCGCGACCGCTACCGCAACTATGTTGTTTGTGGTGAATATTCAAACCGGCAGCGATGGACAGAAGAGGAAGTGAAAGAGCTGGTGGAACATGTAATGACCTCGCTTCGGCGCCTGCGGACTACCAAGTCAGCCAAGCCACTCATTTCTCTCCTCAACTGGGACAGCATCAGCGCGATGATGGGTCGGAAACGCAGTCGCCTTCAGTGCATCCAGAAGTTCAAATCGCTCGGCATTGACCTGGATCCCCACGAACGCCTTCGATCCTTGAAGTCATCATCGAAAATCACTTTTGCGCTCGAAATGGCTCGAAAGCGGCTCCAAAACATGGCGCCAGAGGACAAGTACACCATGGTCAAGGCGATCTTTGACCTAGGTACCGATAAGCTCAACTGGCTAAAACTGGGCGTTTCCAAGGGCTTTCGAGAGAAGTACTGTCGATCCACTCAGAAGCTCTTGTGGTTTCGTCTGAAGCACCGCGTTCCAGATGGCGTGAGGGCTTCCGCCAGGGAATGCGCCCGCTGGCTCCTGGACGATGCCAAAGCCAACAACCCTCGAGGGGTCAAGATATTGGCTGGTGGGGACGACGCATATGACACAGAAGCCGAGAATAACGTTTGTTCTCGTCGCCCATCCCGTGCGCCCCAGGAGAAGGCAGCCCTCAGCGCCGCAAAGATTACATCCGACGAGGACGACGATGACGAGGTCGAGCACGACAAGGACGGAGACCACGAGGTCGAACGCGATGATGATCACGACGACGAGGTCGAAGGCGACGAGGAAAACGAGACCGATGATGAGATGAGCGGGCCAGGTGATGGGGAGACTCAATTGCCAGACAGCGACGAGGCATCGTCGAGTGGCGATGAAACCACTGCGACGAGTGCCGACACTACATCGGCATCGCAGCCCCCCGATGCTTTCACATTACTCCCGCCGACTCGAGGGGCCCGAAAGTCAAAGGACCCCAGCCCGACCAAGAAGCGTGTGAGACTTTCTGGAGGCAAGTCTGCCAAGGTCCGCGGCGACGTCGAGGACGATGATGAGGAGGCAGAAGCCAGCACGCCGTCGCAGTCGCAGCTGGGCGTTCGCAAAATTCCCGATCGCTTGCAAGAAAAGAAACAGGCGGCCAGACGACGCATTTCTTCGGGAAGCAGAAGCAGATCTGTGGTCTCAATGCCACCCGAGTCTCCAAACAGCAACATGGAGGAGGACATGCCTCCCATCCGAGTGCCTGCTTCTAGTCAGCCGGTGCCGGTTGACGCACCTCCGGGAACGTTTGCCCGAAGAACCGGAAGCAGCGTCCTACCGGGCCAGCTCGCTGAACCGGCGGCCGAGGTCATCGCTGAGCTCGAGGCACCCGACACGGCGGCGGGGGCCAACAAGCGAACATCAAAGCGGCGGCGTTCGAAAGAAGTGGCAGAGTCTCCATCCTAGAAGGTTGAGCGAAAGCGTGACAGAAGGAACGCCACGTCGCTCATCAAGATACGCAAGTGAGAACGGAGACAGGGGACAGGAAACAGGACGCAACAGACAACGAGATTCGGGAGACGGGATATGGGCTGAGGCGACGTTTGCCTTTGGAAAATGTAATTGGCACTCGGGGAACTTGTGAGACTACTTTACCAATAGCACTTATTAAGCATTTCAGTAGGAGCCTTTCATTCCACACCCCCCCCCTAAATTGAGTGTTTCACATCCCCTCCAGCCATTCCAGCCCACTACCTACTATTTACTCTTGTTACTATTATTTCTTACCTCTTGCTGTCGTCCGTCGTCGTTTCTGCTGCTTGTGGGATATTCATCTTGGGGATTTGAAACAATAGTCCCCTTTCAGTATCGATACCTCTTGGAACTGCGGCCTCGCAGTCCACCCGAATTGAATGGATTCCCCTTGTTAGTAGGCAAAACAGTCAAAATGACTCTTCCATCGTGCAAGTGTCGACTGTCTTGAGGTTGTACGTCACTCTTCATGACTCGCTCACGGTCGAGCTTGGTAGGTCGAGTGGCCAGTTATGTTACCTTCCGACCACGAGGTCAGGGTAGGGGTTCATGTTCAACGTGTATGTCGTCATACCTGGGCCCTTTTTCCTGTGATTGAGGTCGTTCGCCTTCCGGCGGTGGCCCGAGATGCGGGAAGGGCCGCGCAGACGCGAGGCCGAAAGGGCGTCAGGGTCGTCGGCGCCGAAAAGAATGACTGCTTGCGAGGAGGGTAGGGTCCGGGTCGGAGTACGGGTGCACCGAGCGAGAGTTCTAGAGAGCGTGGCGTCATTATCGCGGGAGAGGAGAAGGCCGCGGAAGAAGTTTAGTTTTTCTATCTACTCCAACCATGATCAAGTCAAGCCGGTACCCAGGAGGGGTCAGAACACGTCAAGACACAGCCAAATGGGACGGGACGGTCTTGTGCGTGTGTGGGAAACGAAAAGGAAAAAAAAAAAAATCTAGAGCGGAATGAGCGAACGGAAAACATCCGATCAGCCCACGGGCTCCACGGCCGGCGGGAATAAAGGCCGAAGTAGCGGAGATGGACGGGAGCCGCATGGATGGACGTGGACGCTGATAGTGGACTTCACACTGGAACGGCATGGCCGCATTTCGGGCGCTTTAAGCAGGAGCGTTGGTCGAGGTCCACCGGTACCCGCGAAGGGCCCATTTTCAAGGCGAATCTCTCATGCCTACCGTAGGTACGTACACTGTAGCATGTGCCCTAGCATGTACCTACTCATGGGATTGGGTTGGCCAAGTACCTTGATGGTGCAAAACTGTACCTAGATAGGACTTTGCCCATCTTATGCCACGGTCTTGTGCGTCTTTTCCATGTTGAGGGCGGCCATGTCCCGATGTCCTACCTAAGCTTGGCGGCCATGTGCGTTATCGCGAGGACGTCGCTGCGGTGGAACAGAAGGCCCAATCATTTAGGTACCCAACTCTGGAAAGTATCATCGCTCACGACCATCTTGCATCTTGCCATCTCTTCCTCGTCTCGCACGGCCGGACAATTGTCGAGTCTGGAATGCCTTCCATTCCCACTTGTCAAGCTGTCAACTTGGCGCAGGGCATGCGTGCGTGTCTCCTGGTGTCGTTCGGGCCTTTTCCTGCTCTCCTTTTCTTTCCCACTGCTCTGCCCCTCCCAGGCGTTTCCACTCTTAATTCACCCAAGCGCTTTCTCTCGCTGCTTTCTGATGTGGTTTTGACGGGCCCTCTGGCCGAGTCTCGGCCTCTTTCTGGACTCTCCTTTTAGAGGCTGATAGCTATTAGCACCTTCACAGCGGCGTACCAGGGGAAGGGCCGGCGAGACGGTCCCTCTGGTGGGGTTGCTCCTCGAATGCGAAGAGCGAGCCTCTTGAACAGGACGCTAGTTCGCTCGCGTCGAGTGTCCATCAACGACGATACGGCCCGGCTGTTGGCGACGAAATCACAGATCCTAGGAGAGATGGGTACTCTAAAGCAGGTGAGCGACGGGCCCGGGCGGCACCCAGATGCCGGGCCGACCAGACCCAGCGGACAGGGTCCGGCGACAGGGGAGAAGATAGCGCAACAGACGGCAGCCAGGGTCAGGGACCACTCTATGTTCGGACCTGTGTGTGCTGCTCAGGTGCTGGCCATGACATGGACCCATAAGCCATTCCCCGTTGCTGAGAGCTTGTAAGTTGCGAGCATGGGCAGATTCCATTGTCGGCATTTGCTCCCAATTACGGCCATGCCAGATGCCAGATGCCAGATAGCAGATGCCCATGCAGTGGGTGGGTCTATACAACGGCGGACGGTAGTGTACCTCTGGTTAGGTGCCTCTGGGTGTTGTTATGAAGTACCATCTGAGATGAGGCAAGTAAGGAAGATACAGTGTACCTTCTTTGAAATGGCCATGGCCTTGTTCCTCGTCACATGATATCAGTAACACGGTTTCTTGCCGTGTGGGCGTCTCCTTTTTTTTTTCTCCTCTTTGCTTTCCGCTACAAAATTTCTGTCGTGCTCTAGCATCTTGGCTGCTCGTCTGATGCGTTGATGAGCGCGCTGGACAATCGTTTCCTCGCTGGAAAACGGCCGCTCCGAGCAAACCACCGCAGACAGGGTTCCTGACTCTTGCTGTACGTCGAAAACGAGCTTTCTGGCTCTGTTTGTCAGCATTCAGCGTGGCCAGTCACATCATCGTCGGCGCCAGACCCCGGCGGTCGTATGCGGCGTCTTGTGCGGCGGGCTCCCGTCCCTCCATTGCCCGTGCCACCTAGGCGTCGCATTGACGTCAATCGGAGGCTTCGGGATCTCCACCGGAGCCGCAGGTGGATCTTAGAAGGAAAAAAAGAAGAAGACGGTCTGGCGCACCACCAGATGAGCAAGCACGAATGTGCTAACACGGGCAAGCAGCGAGCAATATGGCCAAGACCATGGCCAGCTGCCGAAGGGTCTGGTTCCCTGCTTTTGGAACCCCCCCCCCCGAACAAGTTGTTCGGTGAATTCCCACTCGCATGGACCCTAGCAACGCAGGACATCCCGACCCTCGGCGAGATCCATCTGCACAGTGGTGTACCGGCCTGCACTATCAAATTATTGTGGCCTCCCAGAGCCTCATGTTTTCGCTTGGAGCTTGTTGTTCGTCTCCTCTTAGTGGCCGAGCATTCGACCGAGAAAGAGAGAGAATGATGAGGCTCGATGTCAATCACCTCACTAGATGGGGCGATGGGACCCTCGGCGGGTCGTCGGTATCTTTCATTACGGCGCAGGTTAGTAGGTCAGGTACTCGACGCTGCCGTCTCATCTCAGCCTTCTCATCCTGTCAATAACAGTACCAGGTACGTACCGAGAGGTCGTGAAGCCATGACGCGCAAACTGGCGATACTTCCGGTCGCGTCTCCCGATGCCACGACAGTCTGCGGCAGCAGTTCCCACGGCCCAGCCGTAACAACCGCCAACGCTGCGACTATCCCACAGTCCCCATGCGTAGGTACGGCGACGCCCACACGCCCTGCCTTGGTCGCCCACGGGCCCCCGACTCTTCCGTTTGGCGGTGGGCTGGAGTCCGTGATCATGAGGCATGAAAAGCGCCTCCCCATCGGTGAGTGTGGGCGCGCGCGGAGGCGAACGGGGGTTGTACGGGGGAGAACGTGGTGCGGATATTCGAGAATCTGGTCACACGGCTGTTGTATATTTTCTCTACGGCGGAGAAGAGAGGTGATCTAGGTACGTTGGTGGGTAGGTAGGTAGGTCTGGAAGCAGGTAGTCAAGGCAAGGCAAGGCAAGGCAAGGCAAGTCAGGTAGGTGCCGTACCTTCCTTCCACTTCTTACCTCACCTCATCTGCCCTGGTGGCACCTTCCCTCCCCGTTCCGCATGGTAGGTACGTTGAGGAAGGCACACACGATTCAACCCACGGCTTCCCAATACAAAAGAAGAATCTGCGCCTGCCTCGTCAGCTCTCTCCTTCCCATCCCGTACTGCATACTGCATACTGCACAAACAACACCAGCAACCGCGAAGGGTTTCTTCCCGCATCTAATCATCAGAGATTGCATCTCTTCCTCCCCCTTACTTACCTAGCTACCCTCCTCCCATCCTCCTCATCCTCTCTACCTAAACACCATCGCCATCGCGCCCACCTAAAACAAAGTCATCATCTAGCGCCCCCCCATCCAACCAATCAGCCTTGTGGCCAATCGTCAACATGCATTTCCCCAAGTTCGGTGGCAGAGGCGTTGAGCACAAGGACCGCCGAGATGAGGCTCCCACCCCCGACTCCGGCTCCGACATCACGGCCGAGCAAAAGGTCACCTTCGCCGCCGCCTTCCTCGGCCTCGTTGCCAGTATCGGTGGCTTCATGTTCGGCTATGTCAGGTATGTCTTGGTCTTAACCTTGTCCTTCCGCGACACGTTCCGTTCCGTCACTCTTGCTGGTCTCGGATCGAGTCTGAGACCTACCGTATCGCCTTGAGTTTCTGTTTGCAACTTGCTGACTGGCTCTCTCTCCTACAGTGGTCAAATTTCCGGCTTCTTCCTGATGCAGGACTTCATGGAGCGCTTCGGCGAGAAGCAGGGCGACACTTACGTCTTCTCCGCCGCTCGTCAAGGTACCATCGTCGGTCTTCTCTGCATCGGCTGCCTCGTTGGCGCCCTCACCTCCGGCAAGCTTGCAGACACCCTCGGACGCCGTTTGACCATCTCTGCCTTTGCCTTCTGGTCTTGCGTTGGCATCGTCATCGAGATCTCGTCCAAGGACAAATGGTATCAGTTTGCCATCGGTCGCCTGGTCAACGGGGTCGGCATTGGTGCCCTCTCCGTCGTCGTTCCCATGTACCAGTCCGAGTCTACTCCCGCCATCATCCGCGGTGTTATCGTGTCCACCTACCAGCTCTTCATCACCCTTGGTATTTGGACCGCCGAGATGATCAACTGGGGTACCAACCACAAGGCCGGCAGCGCCTCCTGGCGCATCCCCAACGGCGTCGGCTTCCTCTGGGCACTCATCCTCGGTGCCGGCATCCTTCTCCTCCCCGAGTCCCCCCGCTACGCCTTCCGCCAGGGCCGTGAGGACGAGGCTCGCCGCACTATCGCGAAGCTCGCCGGCGTCGAGCCCGACGCCCCCTCCGTCAACCTCCAGATCGACGAGATCCGCGCCAAGGTCGCCGAGGAGAGTGCCGGTGCCGAGACCAGCATCTGGGAGATCTTCACCGGCCCCCGCATGTTCTACCGTACCATGCTCGGCATCGTGCTCCAGGCCGGCCAGCAGCTCACTGGTGCGAACTTCTTCTTCTACTTCGGAACTACCGTCTTCTCCGCCACTGGTCTCAGCGACAGCTACGTTACTCAGCTTATCCTCGGCTCCGTCAACGTCTTCTGCACCTTCGGCGGTCTGGTGGTCGTCAAGAAGTCCGGCCGTCGCGTGGCCCTCATCGTCGGCGCCCTGTGGATGATGATGTGCTTCTTCGTCTACGCCTTCGTTGGTCATTTCGCCCTCGACCGTGTCACCCCCCAGAACACTCCCCAGGCCGGTGCCGTCCTCGTTGCCTTCTCTTGCCTGTTCATTGCTGGTTTCGCCACCACCTGGGGCCCTCTCGTCTGGGCCGTCGTCGCCGAGTTGTACCCTGCGCGTTACCGTGCTCCTGCCATGGCGCTTGCCACTGCCTCCAACTGGCTCTGGAACTTGTATGTTTCCGCCTCTTGATCTTTTTCCAGTAGAGACGCAGCTAACAACTTGGACAGCCTGATGTCCTTCTTCACCCGATACATCACCGATGCCATCGACTACCTCTACGGTCTCGTCTTCGCCGGATGCTGTGCGGCTCTCGCTGTCATTGTCTTCCTCTTTGTCATCGAGTCCAAGGACCGCACCCTCGAGGAGATCGACACCATGTACGTTCAGCGCGTCAACCCCATTACCTCGGCCAAGTGGAAGGGCCACACCGAGAAGCGCGCCAATGAGTCGGCCAGCGCGAGCGACGCAGAGAAGGCCGACACGACCGCTTAAGTCGCCAGACGAGCGATGGGGATCATTTCAGGGGTTTGGGCCTGATATCTTGGTCTCTTGCATACCCACACTGGTGCACTTGCATACACAGCTCATCAAGTCACTTGACTTGTAACATACCTGGATTCATTGCGACGGCGTTTGGGGGCATTGTGTTCTTTCACAATAGAATCCTTTATGAGGAATGACGTATTAGTAATTGAAAATCATCAAATTATATTCACATTATGCAGCTCTTTGTGATGACGAGGGTACTGAATCAGGCACAAAGAGTTAGTTGTTCATAGATGGGCGTCCTTCTTTTTTTTTTTTTAGCTCCATACCTTCGACTCCGTACTCAGCCCGGACGACCAGGACTTATTTCCCTATCAACCTTTACTCACATTGATACAACGGCTCCAGCTTTGCGTCTCTCTGGAAGAGAACATATCTCTTGATCACCCACGGCAGCCGTGTGCGAACTTGGTAGGCGGCATGCCGACGGGTCGGGACGCCAAAGATGTAATCGAGCTCTTCCAACGTACGCTGCCTGCGAGGCGAGTCAGCTCCTGTCGTCGGGGGAGTGTCTGGCTGGAAACGTACTTGGTCTCTGGGACGATGAAGAAGATGACGACAAAAGCGAGCACGTTCAAGCCGGCGTAGAAGCCAAAAGTCCCCGTCGGTCCGATCTGGTGCAGCAGCTCGGGGAACGTCAGGGTGAGCGCGCTGCCCACCGCGTTGTTGACGCATATGGTAAAGGCCGAGCCGATTTCGCGGTGGGACAGCGGGAACGCCTCGGAGAAGTAGATGGACGGGAGGGGCCCAATACCTACACCAGGGTTGTCAGCGTCGGGATCCTCCAAGGATGCGCGGCGGGAGGGCGCTTCATTCCCAACGTACCGGGTCCGTACATGGCGGTGAACAGGTAGATGAAGAAGGCGATCAAGGGCACCCTCGCGCTCGAGGACGCGTCCATCATGAAGCAGAGCCCCGCGGCGAGCAGGCACCATGCCATGTTGGGAAACGTGGCCAGAAGCAGGTTCCGCCGGCCAAAGGTGTCCGTCATGTACACGGCCGGGAAGGCGAAGATGAACATGACGAGGCCGAACCCCATGGAGGCGAGCAGGCAGTCCCTGGCGGAGTACCCTGCCTGCTGGAAGATCGTCGAGCTATAGAACGCCATGATGTTGATCCCGCTGAACTGCTGCGAGATCACGATCCAGGACGAGGCGAGGGTGGCCCGGCGCAGCCGCGGCACGGCGAGCAGGTCGGCCATCCGACGCAGGAGGGTTTGCCCGCCAAACGCGTTCTTCTCCTCAACGACCTGCCGATGGGCGTAGTACAGGTCCCGAGCGGCCATCATCTCGGTGTTGCGGATGCGGCAGAAGGACCTGAACGATTCCTGGTACCGGCCCTTCTTCATCAGCCAGCGCGGAGATTCTGTGTCCCTTGCGCGTCAGCAAAGCCGCGTGGTCCATTCGAGTCAGCCAGCCAGCTAGCTCCTTCCCCTCGCGCGAGCGGACAGAAAAGCGACTCACCCGGGCAGGACCACACGAAAACCAGGACGGGTATGGCCGGGGCGAAGGCGGCGGCGAGCTGGAACCGCCAGGCGAGGTCGCCGATGCGGAACCACACCAGGTTGGAGCAGAACCCGATGAAGATGCCAAAGGCAACCCACAGCTGGAAGCTCGTGACGATGCCGCCGCGCACGGCGGCGGGCGCGACCTCGGCCGAGTAGACGGGTATGGTCGAGATCTTGACGCCCATGCCGAGGCCCATGAACAGGCGGCAGAGCATCAGGCCCCACCAGTTGTGCGTGAAGGCCTGGGCGAGCACGGGGAACACGCAGAACAGGCCCGTCAGGAAGATGGTGCCGCGGCGGCCGAGGTAGCCGTTGATGGGGTCCGCGGCCCATGCGCTGAGCAGGCCGAACAGCGTCGGGCCGGCGTTGATGACGCCCACGAGGGCCTGGTTGTGCTCGATGCCGAACTCCTGCGGGAAGGACAGGTTCGCCCCGTTGGCCCCCGTGTTGTCCCAGCCCTGGATGGCGGAGCCGAGCGAGCACAGCGCGATGCTGTAGTACAGGTCCCGGGGGAGGTGCCACTTGTGCGTCACCTCGCGGCGGAGGAAGTGCTTGTCGTCCTCGGTGAGCTCGTCGATGGATTCGAACGACTCGGGGGCCTGGGCGGCGAGGGCGCCGCGGTAGAAGACGTCTTCCCGGGCCGAGAAGCCGTGCTCGCGGCAGAATCCTGCCACCTGGACGCGAAGATCGGCCTTGGAGATGCCGACGAGGGGGTTACGGACCCTGAGAGTTAGTGTTAGGAGTGAGACAGATGAGGTGGAAGGTTGTGCGCTCTTACTTGGCGTTGACGTTGCGGGTGTAGCCCACGCCGCCGTGCTCGACGTGACTCACATCGAGCTTGGACTTGATGTCGCCCCCGACGTCGGATACGCGGGACATGATGATGTATTCGGCACTACTAGATGATGGAACAGTTCGCGTTGAGGTTGAGTTGAATGGTGTCGACATGTTCACGATGCGAAGGCCGAGAGACTGTCTTATTATATCGATCAATTCGTCTACAACTGAGGCCAGTCATCCTCTCTATACCTCGTCCCCTGTTCCCTGTCACTTGGTCCTTTGGCTGTGTTCGTTCTGATGGTTCGTCACCAACATTTAACTCATCAGCCTCCGCCGGCTGTTGAACGGCTAGCGGGGAATCCTTCTGAGACCGTGCTCCCGTGACCGAAACCTGCTGCCGGCTGTGCCCTGCGCAGGGCCGGGACCTCGGCGATGTTTGCACGACGCCAGGCATTTCGTGCGGGGCTGCCCTGTGTGTGTCCACGAGCGATCTGGCGAACATGATGAGACCTTGCGCACTAGCAGTGTGCCCTGTGCAGGGCATCATGGGTGGGAAGCAGCTGTCGTTCGAACCTTGCAGCTTAACCCCGCTCGCCTCGGGAGTGTTTGTCCGTGTTGCGACACAGACGATGAGGTTTGTCGGTCTGAACCAGGTTTGTTTTGATCAGCCAGTGAGGGAGGCACTGCCGTTTGGTTTCCGCTCAAGAGACAAGACGACAATGTTCGTCGACCCCTTGCCAACAAGACGTCAATACTACGCTCCTTGGTGGGGGCAACCGGAACTCGGGGAATAACGTAGTCGTGCTTTGGGACATTTTACCCCAGAGTATCCTCTTTGAAACCCCCACCAGCGACTTCTGGGGCGTGATCAGACGGTGAACCGGGGTGTGGCCCTAGCCTCCAATAAGTGCGGGGTTTCTGATGCCCTGCGTGTGCGTCTCCGCTGCCCTGTGTGTGGCACCTCGAGGGATCTTTGGAGGAAGCGTCGTCATTGGCCGGGTGCATCTCGGAATAGAGCCTTGGAGGAGACCGCTGACGATGGCCGCTTCAATGCCACACGCAGGGCACCGTCTGTCGTGCCTGCGCCTGTAGGTTGGTGAGAGTTGCCCGGAAGGATGAGAGCTGGATGCTTTTATTAAAGGAGCTATTCCCGGATCGAGGGGAGCAGCCTTGATCAGCAAGAAGCACATCGCCCTGCCACAGACCATCAGCACGAACATTCCACGGAATCCGAGCATCATGGGAAGCAAGGGCACTGTCACGTGGCTCGAAAAGCTCGAGGAGCAAAGTATGTGATCGAGATGGTTCCGAGAGGACCAGCCCCTGTGTTTATTGTCCTGACGCCAGGTAGTCAATGTCGACGTCGACTGGATGGACCCCGAGTACATCAAGAGCATGCCCATAGTCCCCCACGACCAGACGAGCAACCAGTTGTGGGTTGATATCCAGCTCCGCCATCCCTCAAACAGGGACCTGTTGCTCGAGACGGCCAAGGAGCTCAAGGACCAAGGTTGGCTGGCCATCTATACGCGCATGGTTCGTCTCCCAGTGAAAATTTCTTCTGCAAGCCTCCTGCGTGGTACTGCAAAGCAGAGAAGCTCCGCCTAACTCTCAGTCATACGCAGGCCGTCCTCATGTGCAAGAAGAACATCGACTCCATCCGCGGTCGAGTCCTGCTCCAAACCCTCCCCTCCAACGCGTACAAGATGCAGGAGACTCTGGAACACGCTCGCCTGTACGATCGCGAGTTCGCTCGTGCGGGCATCGGGCGCGACAGGTACTGCATCAAGATCCCCTCAACCGGCGCCGCTCTCAACGCCGCCAAGATCCTCTCCGCGGATGGGATCCCAACTCTGGGCACTGCGCTCTTCAGCCTGCCCCAGGCAATCGCATGCAGCCAGGCGGGGATGCTGTATATCAGCCCGTACTACAACGGCGAGGCTCATTACCTTCGGCCTTTGGACATTCCACTGACTCGGACCAGAGGTGCGAGCCCATGACGAACCGGATACCGTCTGGCCAAATGTCGAGGACCCCGCCACGCAACACCCCATGTCGGCGCGTACCGTCCAGATCATCGAAAAGTACAAGCGTCTGTACAAGGAGACTGGGAAAGAGCAGCCGCTGGTCAAGAACGCGAGGTGAGCAGGAGAGTCGCGGCATCATCTATACAACAGCAGTAGCATTACTGACGCAAGCTACCCAGCTTCATCTCGGCCAAGGAGGCCATGGCAGCCGGCGAAATGGGGTGTCACTCGGCGACCATCTCGCATACCGTCCTCGACCAGCTGGCGAAGCTGGAGTACGACGGCACGAAGCAGCCCGGCGAGGGTGTACCGAAGCCCGTCCACGTGTACAAGAACGCAGGGCCGACCCCGGATCGTCTTAAAAAGCTTGTCAACATTGACCCGCTGGCAGCAGCCGAGTGGGACGGTAAGCTGGCGAGCACCGACGTGGACTACCTCGCCAACGGGGGCGCGGAGCTACAAAAGGCCATCGACGCCGACCCCATCACCAAAACACGTCTGGCGGACGCGCTGAAGCTCTTCATCGGTGGCGAGGAGAGTAGCAAGGCCAAGGTGGAGGAGGTTCTGAAGCAGATCTAGAGAGGCGGAGACATGGCGACCAGCTGCGTTGCGAAGTGCGAGTAAAGCATGAATAGGTTATCCTGGCCATGAAACCCATTGCTGCTGGTGCTGCTCAAACTGTAATCCTTGGTGGAGATTCGCCGATGACATGTAACCGGGAGAAAGGGGCATTCGAGAGGCGTCGAACGAAGTCGCATCGGATGTGCAAAAGTCCATGGAGTTCAGGTCTTGGTATGATAGCTGCTGGTGGCTGCCCATGCCGCCGAGCAGCTGATAATCTCCCGTGTCGGCAACGGGCGCAGACACAGAGCCCGGGAGCACATGAGGCTGCATCGGTGGAACTCGGTCGGGCGGCAGCGTGAGGCCGTCGACGGTCACCTCTGAATCGAAGGCATCGGCAGACGAGGATTGCACGGCTCGAGGCCACGATGGGTCGACGTCACGCAGCAGCCCGTCCACCTCGGAGACAGCACGTGCGTCCCGGCTGGGCTCGGTTGGTAGCACGCGGGGAACATGCGACGATGATTCGTCCGAGGGGGTGCTCGTTGCGACCCCGACGCCCGGGCGGCTGAGAAGCTCATCAGACGGAGCCGAAGCGCCGTCAGAGCTCCTCCTCCTGATGTGCTGTCCCAGGCGGGCGGCTGAGGCACGGCGCTGGTTGTCCTTCTCGGTCTCAAGGAGACCATCTATGTTGACGACACGTCTCGGGTGGCGGGCGCTAGCGCCGGTATTCTTCCTCCATCCGTTCAGCTCGGCGAGCAGTTCGTCGCGCTCCTGCATCAGGGAGCGGATGCCGCGTAAGGCGTCGAGGCAGCGGTGCTCGAGGAGCTTGTGGCGGGCGATGCTCTCGTCGACGACGACGTGCTTAGAAAGGCGCTGGGGGTCGTTGTCGGCGAGGGCGGGCAGCTGGGCGGCGAGCTCCTGTAGGCGCAGACGTCAGCGGTCCTGTTCTTCATCGTATCGTCCTTCACCGCTCGCCGAACAAAACAAAGATGGAGGAGGGAGGTCTTACGGTCAATCGTTCCTTGAAGGCCTCGCGGCGCCCCTTCTCGAAGATGCGGTGGGCGGCTCGGTCATCGGCAGTGAAGTTCCGGACGCGTTTCTTGGTCGGTTTCCTGGCCGGATTCGTCTCCGACGGCGCAGTCGCGGTCGGAGCAGGTGAAGCCGTGTCTTGCGCGGTCGTGTTCATGAGGATGTCTGCCGTCCTAGGCGGTGTCTGGCGACGTTACGTTCCATTCGGCGGATGCTGTTGACTCGATGGAGTGCGTCGAGAAGCACGAATCGTAGGTCGAGGGAGGGAACGAAGCCAGCTCTGTCAGCCCGGGTCGAAACGAAGCGAGAGGGGCAAGGTATGGAAGATGTTGGTTGGCTCGCCCATGTCCGTTCAGGTGGGGAGTAAGGCAGGTCTCGTCTGATCGATCCACGGCCGAGGAAGGTGAACACCGTCCGTCCCTCGTCCGCATTGCCTGCAGCTCTCTCTGCCCAGGGATCATGGCAGCGAGGTACCCCTGTAGGCTACGCCGGCTGAGACCCCGCACGCTTCGGAGCTGAGCTTCTCCAATACGACGGGTGGGAAGATTGAATTGACCTCGAGGAAGCTCGGAGCTTGGCGAGAGCTTCCATTGCTTTCCACCAGATGCGGGAAGAGTTTCACTAGTAGTGACAGTGATTTGGGTAACACGCAGGTACCCAATTTATTCCAATGCCGAAGTCGGGCAGGTTGCAACATGGTTCATTCCTTCTTGGAAAGACTGAGGACGGGAATGTGGTAGGCAGGTGCGTACTTGGGCACTTCAGCAGAGAGGGAGGTACGTAATACTACCTACGTACTACCACCAACTGCAGTGCGTACCTAGGTACCTGGGATGGTGGGACCTTGGCTGTATGTCCTGTGCACAGACGGCCCTATGCACTCATTGTATTGCACGTGACGTGATCCGTCGGCGCCGAGCAGGTCAACGGGTGCCCCCGGGCCGGCAAGCCATTGGGCGGGCCGGCTGAACCTCTTGATGGCGAAACATATGGACAATGTAATCTCAAAGTCAGAATGGAGGCAACGATATGTATTAGCGCAACTCATCATTAAGGGTTCCCTCCATTGTCGACAATCTTCGCCATCGGCAATTCCCGACCTGCTCGAATCTAGCTATCCAGCTGAAACATGGCCTTCTCAACTTTCGGCTCCCATCGTCATGCTCCCCACCGTCCATGACACCGAGCATTGCGCGGCCACCCACGATTTGTCGGCTTTCGCTTTACTTTCCACCGCCGAGCACCACCTTGAGCACGTTTTCCGCGGCAACTTCGCCCGTCTCGTACGCCCCGTGGACGCACCCCGTTCCGGTCCGAGAGCAGTGCTCGCCCGCGAACTGCAGTCGCAGGTTCTTGTTCTCGTCGAGCGCATCCCATAGAATCCTGGGATCGCCGCCGACCCTCGCCGTCGAGTACGTCCCGTACCCGGCGAACTCGTCCATCGTCCACGACGTGACCTTGGCCTCGACCATCTCCGGCAGCGCTCTGTAGAGCTCCGTCCGGAAGAGCTCCAGTAGTGGCTCAAAGTAGGCGAACAGCTCCTCCTGGTTGTTTCCCATCGCCTCGATTTGCTGCACCACCGGCGGCGACAGCAGGATGCAGAGCTTCTTGGCCCCCGTCATGATCCAGAGGTTCGTCGCCAGGAACGAGTGCGCCAGCACCGGATACTTGTTCTTCTCGCTGTCCTCGTCTAGGGTCGCGGGCGTCGGGAAGTACACCAAGTTGTCGTTCTGCTTGGACCAGAAGACGTCCGAGAACTCGAAGAACACCTTACCCAGGGCCCCGTAGCTGGTCCTGGAGATGCCGAGCGCCATGTTGTCGGGGATGGACGGCACGAATGCTATCTTGCTCTGATGCAGTACTCCCAGAGGCAGCGTCACAACCACGGCCTCGCCGTCGATGATCAACGCCTTATCGTTGGTATCACGTGCGTGTACCGCGACTGGCGCTTCACCGTCGCCTTGGCGGTCCCACTCGATTCGCTCGACGACGTGGCGCAGCCTCAACGCGCCAGGTACCTCCAGAACCGGCTCGGCAACGTGGTTGACCACGCGATCATACCCGCCCTTCACGTACAGATCGCGCTTAGGGGGCAGCATGTCGTTGAGAAACCTCGACGAGATTTCGTCCAGGGACAGGCCCATGGTAGACTCGACGATGCGCAACGCCTCGGGCGCCCAGATCCTCTCGTCGTCTGTGATGAGCTCATGCTGTCTCACCCACTCGCGGATGTGGCTCTCGGCAGAGTAGTCACAGCCGTCCGGGTTCTTCTGGACCCAGTAGTCGAGGTAGTCGAGAAACTCGTCGGCGACATTCTTCGCCACCCATACTCTGTCAGAACACACCCATATCAATGTTGTCGGCATCTTCATGGTCAGTCAGAATACGTCCGCCTATGCGATCCCGGGCCTCCAGGACGACGACATCGAGCCCTTCCTGGATGAATTTGGAGGCCGCCCGCAGGCCTGAAATGCCAGCGCCGATGACAATAACTCTCTTATTTCGATCGTGGGCTTTATTGGGACCGTGTTCCATGTTGACGGCAACGATGATGATTCAGTGATGTGGCTCGGTAAGAAAGAAGTTGGGGTTCGAAAAGAGCAATTAGACTTGAAGATTGGTACATCCTAACACCTATCCATGATTAAGAGCCTGGACGGCTACATATAGTAAGCCTAACTCCAGCAGGGTCGCGGGCGGTGTTCTCGGGCGCCGCACTTGGCTTGTCGGTGACTCAGGCCGATCTTGCGGGGTGGCTATGAGCATACGCCTCGTACGTTCTCAACCAACCAGAAAGCTTAATGCAGTCATGCGGAGATGCCCTGAGGTTTGTAAATATCTCCCCGGAAGCATTACGGGCCCCCTCTTGGGGACCTGGAAGCTTCGCCTGTGGCTAGATGCGCAAGTCCATGTGACTATCTCATTCTCCGAAGCGCCCAGCACAGCCGCTCCTCATCGGGACGGTCTGAAAAAGCCACCAAGAGCCGCATCTTGCTGATGCTTTCGGCAAGTCTTTTGGTATTATCAGGGGCTGTTGCACAATTCCCCCAAGCACTGGATCGAAGAAGTCAATTACGCCAAATACGCCGCAAGACGGAGCTCCAGGAGGGGCCCAGTAATCGACTGGCGCCCTTTGGATGGTATAAGTGAAGACAATTGCGGGCTGCAGCTAAGAGCCAAACTTTGGAAGCACAAGCGGCAACAAGACTGAGGAGAAACCGTTTTCTAAGACAATACTCAATATCAGCGAATAGGAAACCCGTTAGTATTATATCCCCTCGAGCATTTCGGTGTCTTGGGACTTTCGCTGAACCACAGGAGCTTCGCAGCGTACGGCTCACAATTTTACTTCGTGCTTCCCAAATAAACAGGTCATTTTACATAGCTGGTAAATTGATTGCCCAGTTGCTGAAGACTAACTAGAGTTTGAGAATACACCCAAAAGAATAGAAATTGAGCTATTACATCCACAGGTGTAAGATGAATCTTTACGCCAACCTCTGGGGTCTCTTCCTGTTTCAGCCTCTGTTTACGTTCATCTCATGAGTTATTAAAATGTCATCTGGTTATTCTATGGCTTGTTCGCTCCTTAGTCCTATTATTTGATAGAGCTGCTTTGCAACCCTTTTACTCCTCGTCTTCTTTGCTTTCTCATATCACGTGAGGTGTGTCTTTAATCGAGGCTGAAGCATGGGTCTTTCAGCCGGTTAGGGAAAGCCTGAATTTCAATATTGTCTTACAAGTCCATCGAAACGGTTCGGAAGTCGGAATTAAGGACTTGACAACTTACTCCCTCGCTGACCATTCAACGGCCTTCTAATTCAGAGACGTCGTAAACTCTTCGAGCTATTCGTTGCGTCCTTAACGTCGACAATATAGATAGACTCGATCTTCTAGCCGTCCAGTTGGGTAAAGACATTTGTACGATAAACATAAGAAAAACTACAAAAGACATCGGTCGAACCGATCCGTGGACAGCCCTGGGTGGTGTGGAGAACTTCTAGGCAGCTAGGAAGGAAAGATTACGGATATGGTTCTCGCGCGGGCCGCGGCGGTCCCACGGGATACGCGGGCGAGGTCGTCCTTGATTTCGGACAACATGGATGTGATCCTTTGGGCGAGGTCGTCCTTGATTTCGGACAGCATGGATGCGATCCTTTGGGCGAGCTCCACGGCCAGGGGTTGTGCCACTTGCTAGCGAAGACCTCCTGACGGCAAGGACGTAGAACAGCAAAACACAACCGGCCTGCCGTCGGTTCTCACTTACAAGCTATCTGATCCTTCCCAGGCCCGGATATGAATAATCATTTTACAGCCGGCGGCTCCCAAGCTTCACTCGAAGCAATTTCAACTCCGGCTCTAAATTGCGCGTTGGATTTGGGGATCTCGACACAGTTCAACGAGTCTGTCGATATAACCCAGCCGGTGTAAGCACGGTTACCAGCTATTACAAGCGGGTTGTGCAGCCGCCTTAATGACTTACGTCGAAAGCTAGATAGAGACTAGATAAAGTACTGCTGGACAGATAAAGGGGCGGTGCTATTTGTCAATCTCAACATGAAAACTCTAATTCCTCGCCTTATTAGCAACACCTTGGCGGTCGGACGGGATGCTGTGCCAGTGAGACATCAAGGCCCGGCAAAAATGACGGTCTCACAGCAACACGCGACGCAATTGATAAGACACCAGGCGCAACACCAACGCTCAAACACGAAGGCTAAAATTACCTCTCATCCCCAAGAAGCGCGGCAGTTTTGCAGCGTCTTGCGCTCAGTCCGGAGCCGCCGCGGCCGATGCCGCCATTTCCAGCTCTTCGGAACCCCAAAACCCGGTTCCCTGCCGATCCTTTAATTGACCACCGCTCTAAATTGAGATGTAAGCCCGCCCAGTGTTTGCCAAGCGTCCCAGGACAGAAGTCCGGAATGTTCTCCACCGAGAGGAGCCTTCCTTCTCCTGGTTTCCGAGAACAAATAGTCGACGCTTCGCCGCGGATGCAAACGCCGGTCCCCTTTAGCCGGGGCAGGACGAAGATCTCATTCGGTTTCTCACATTCGTTTACCGCGGCGTCGCAACATTCCCTCTTTTCGATCCACTGACACTCTTTTTTAAGCAACCATGAAGATCTCCCTCGCGCTGCTTTTCGCTCCGCTGGTCGCGCTCGCCGCGCCGTCCGCCAGCAGGCCCGGAAACCTCCCCCGGTCTGGCCACGTCGCGCAGCGACAGGCGCCGGTCAGCATCGACCAGCTCTTCAAGAGGAAGGGCAAGCTGTACATTGGCGTGTCCACGGACAACGGCATCATCCAGCAGAACACGACCGAGGCCATCATCAAGGCCAACTTCGGCCAGGTGACGCCCGAGTACTCGATGAAGTGGGACGCGACGGAGCCGTCCCGCGGCAGTTTCAGCTTCGAGAACTCGGACTTCCTCGTCAGGTGGGCGCTCCAGAACCGCAAGTCCATCCGCGGACACACGCTGCTGTGGCACAGGGCTCTCCCGGACTGGGTTGCGAACATCAAGGACAAGGCAGTGCTCAAGAGCGTCATTGAGACTCACGTCAGGACCATCGTCGGCAGGTACAGGGGCCTCATAAGGTCATGGGTGAGTGTCTGCCATGCTCGCTCGCACTTTGCCCATATTGACTCGCGCGTTCAAAGGACGTGGTGAACGAGATCTTTGAAGACAGCGGCGCCCTTCGCAACAACACATTCTACAACGTGCTGGGCGAGTCGTATATCGAAATCGCCTTCAAAGCAGCCCGGGCAGCCGATCCAGCCGCCAAGCTGTACATCAAC
Organism: Colletotrichum sojae; assembly: GCA_014235955.1. Classification (NCBI taxonomy): domain Eukaryota; kingdom Fungi; phylum Ascomycota; class Sordariomycetes; order Glomerellales; family Glomerellaceae; genus Colletotrichum; species Colletotrichum sojae. The sequence goes on along the minus strand of WIGN01000171.1, from coordinate 21,599 downwards.
GACTACAACCTCGACAACCAAGCCTGGGGGAAGCCGGTCGCGGTCGTCAAGAAGGTCGATGAGTGGATCAAGCGGGGAATCCCCATCGACGGCATCGGTATGTCTTGAGTCGATCGTGCACTGAAACGAGCAGCTGCTAAGGAGTTGCGCCAGGTTCCCAGTCTCACCTAGCCAAGAACATGGCCCAAAACACTCAGGGCGCTCTCGAGCTCCTCGCAAAGTCTACCGTCTCTGAAATCGCTATCACCGAGCTGGACATCGTGGGCGCCACGCCGTCCGAGTACGCCACTGTGGTGGGCGCTTGTCTCAACGTGCCCAAGTGCCGAGGGATCACCATTTGGGGTGTTAGCGACAGGGTGAGAACACAAATTCAGAACGCCTTTTTGAGTGAAAGATGCTCTCTAACATCCGATAGCAATCATGGATGGCCGACGCCAAGCCGCTTCTCTTTGACGCGAATTTCAGGCCGAAGCCTGCGTACAACGCCATTGTCAAGCGGCTAAGCTGAGAGTCCCTTGAACGATGATCAGTGTCAACTCATACAAGAGATTGAACCGAAACCTATAATAGGACCGCTGTACAAAGAGAGATGGTTGCTTTCGGCGTCTTTCTCAGGATTGAGACCAGAACCACGAAGCCATCAAAAATATATACTGTTTCGAAATTTTACTTTCCTACTTTCCGATGCAAAATCCAGAAATTCTCATGTTGGTTGTCGGGCTGGGTCCTGAAGTCGTGCTAACTCGAGAAGTAGCCTGTATAAGTAAATGGTGAGATCAACTTCCCGAAATGCCCTTCCAAACCACTCTCGTCCTTGATCTGCAATCAGTTTTGCTCGAGCCTGGCCTGGCTCACTGGAGGTAAGGTAGTTGACCAACTCCGGCAGTTCTTTGAGTCCCAGACTGACAGGCACATAATGGACCCAAGGCGCAAGCCGGTCATCGTGCCATTCACGAAGGATGGTCTGCTTGAGTGGTGTTGATCTTGATGCCAGAATCTTGTAATACCGGCCACTGATACCGTTCCCATCCAGATCGAAGGCAAGCCTGGAGCGAAAAGCCTCGTTCTTGTTGGCCCAGTATTTCAATCGGAAGTACGATAGCTGGTCGCGGCATTGCGTCCTTGCGCACTGGAAGATCCTTGTAAAGGCAACGTCGAAAAGCCTGCTGTTGACAAAGGACCATTGGACGCGCTCGACCTTTCCACCCGTCTGCCGCAAATAAACGTTATCGGTCCCATCCTCGTCCATGTTTTGAGCGAGAGATACAAGTCTCTGCCGATGATACGACTTCCACAGTGAATCAGAGGCGTAGCCCCCCGTGGTAGAACCGGCCCAGTAGACATTATTGTGTTTCTGGCTCCAGTCTAGGTCCACTGTTTCGTCGTACTGGAACTCGTCTTCCATGTACGCTGGACTCGGGAACAGGATGTCGCCCATCGTGGAAGGCGATCCCGTGGAAAGGGCGGGAACCAGGCCTTCGATGAGTCTGAAAGACTTTGGACGTGCCATAAGCCCATGCAAAACCTTGATCTCGGGATGACGGCATAGATCGTTGTCCACGTGTGGATCGATTACTAGAGGCAGACCGTATGTCTCGACCGTGCTGTTTCTGGCGTTTCCCCCCGTTTGCTCGTCAGTATTGGGCGGGCAGTATTTGTCTATTTCACGGCCAGCGACAGCGCCTGAAAGGTCGGCAAGGCGAAAGCGGCCATTTCCAAATGCATGCCCCGATCCACCGCCCCTGGCGACGAGTGGCGGTATCAAGACTCGGGGTTCATCCAAGTGATTCACCAAAAACTTCATGTCGGGTAAGGTTCCTGCCCCCAAACCTCCAAGGAGCTTGTTGAACGAGAACTGGAGATGCCTATCGAACGAACGCGTTGGGTGTCTGCAGCGAGTCTCGGCGCGGGTACCGGAGAAAGAGCAGAGCCACAACTCGTTGCCTGGCGCCTGATGTACATCGTCCATGATCTGGGCAACCTCCTTCCCACTCATAGCCCAGAAAGGCGAGACAGATTCGTAGATTGAGTCGAAGTCGTCGATGATGAGGGAGCCGTGGAAGGTTGCAAATTCGAACCAGGCTGCGAAACCTGAGGGTGGGTCGATACCGTACCGACGTCGATACTCAGCATGGGCGGCAGTGTAGTTTGACGACTGCCGTGCCAGCAGGGTTTGAAACCCCTCTTCGGCTGCACGGCTCAAGGCTTCCACCGGATGTAGCGGGAAGCTGCCGGTAAAGCTGCTCGCTAAGGAACCAGATACTGTGATGGACCAAATATTGGCCAAGTACGGCAAAAACAAGACACCTGGCAACGCCCAAAGAAAGGGACTGGGGCTTCCCCGTCGTGAAAGTGCAGAGAATACATGTAGGAAACTAAAGAAAGCCCCTGATATGTGCGACAGGGCCAGAAACTCTGACGGTTGAGCGAAAGGGTCGCTTACGAACATGGTGCTGAAGACACCGACTGCAGGAGCTATACACCAGGAGGAGTGGCGAGCTAGCTGATTCGTGTAATACCAAGCAAAGGCCTTGAAAAATCCCAGGAGCAGCGCAGATTGAACACTGATCGCCGGAAAGCCGAAGACCACAGCATCAATGACGAGCGCAAGCGTCAGGAGGATTATAAGCCGACTTGCAAGCGCGACTAGCGACGCTTCAAAGTTCACGGAAGGAAAGAGGCGGACACGACGGGGCGAAGCTCCGTTGAGAAATGCCCCATAAGCAACACACAAAGCAACCGCGGGAACGCAAGACAAGACATACGGACGGATATCCCAGGTCGTCAACGTGAGGATGGCCCATGCAGCAACCAAAGTCATGCCCCAAACGGTATTGGTGGCAGCTCGTAGTATCGATTGAGGTGGCCTCGCGGGATCGAAGTCGGGCCGCAGGAGATGCTCCTGGGCAGAGTAAAGCATCGGAAGAAGAGCAGGCTATGACACAGCGGTCAGTGACGCTCTCAAATGACGGAGTCAGGCGGCGGATGAATCAACTCACGAGAAACGCTATGGCCGTCCTGCTCTCGGCTCGGTAGACGCTGGCAAGCAGGAGACCCAAGGCAACGAGCCACAATGACGTGGGTGATGCGCCATTCTTGCGCGATCCCATGTGGGCAGGAAGAACTGTTTTCGATGTGCCGTCGGTGTCGACGTGGGCCGTCTTGCCTTTCTCTCTCCGGACCAACACGGGCAGCAAGACCCAGCAGAGAAGCTCGGAACAGAGCTCGATTTCGTTGGACGATTCATATTGCGCCAGAACCGCGAATCCAAAGGCAAGTGCAGCTTGGACCGTAACGTGGCTGGAAAGGTCATCGACAGTCGGCAGTCGCAGCATGGTTTTGCTGGGGACGAGACGGTACCTAGGTAGTAGGTACCGGGCCGTGCTTCAGATGACGGTCCGGGAGGTTCCCGAGTTACACGGCGTCGGGTCCGTGTCAATAGAAGAGACGGGCGTCCACGGATCCGATGCCCGGCGGCCGTGGTAATTGACACCTAGTAGTGGAGCGTGTTGGTGTGCTTCCAAAAGAGGCATTCGAGCGCCAGGGAATCCCCAAGTTGTTGCAGATATCGATATCTGCGATGTCCGAGATGTGCGACATTATGAGCGCGCAAAGACAGTAGCTAGGTAGGCGGACAGCATGGGTTAAAGGGGTCAGAAGGTAATGTAGGTACCAACAGAGACAACAGCAGATATTACGTTAATACGGATACACAGCCCCGGGTTGTTCTTGGCAAGGTCGCTCCAACGGAATTGAACTTTGGTCGCGACAACGCTGAACAAGGAAGGAATGCATGGGTCCATCCAGTGTCTTGCCGTCGATCCAGCTCCTTGCATGCCATCGCGGCTTCTTGATGTGGTTGCCTGATGCGTTGTGGGCCACGAGCGGAGCGTCTGTGCCGTGTGATGAGCAGCGAATTAACGGAATGCAGGCGCGGTCACGACCTACCAGACCCAAATGGGCAGGGAGAGAGACATTTGCATGCATACTATGTACTAGTGCAATACTTGGCCGCCGGCTTGGGAGCTTGGCTGTGGTGGGAAGCAGGCGCAGCCGTTGGAAGCCAAGAGGCCCACGGTACCTAGGTACCTACGGAGTCCATACTAATGCCCACGCTGGGAAATTATGATGCGTTCTGCATCTACGGTTTACCTGTCGAGGCCGCGGGCCGCCCCCGCCCGGCCTCACCGTACCGGCACTCCGTGCCTACTATGTAGGTCGGGTCCGGGTAGGTAGGTACCTACCAACGACCATGCCCGGACCCGATATATCCGGGGTCTAGGTAGGTAGGCACCTCCAAGGGCCCGAGGTCGGTAGGGCCCGTGCGGTTGCCGGGTCGCCCGCTGTCCAGCCACTGTCACCCAGCCACGGGAAAAGATACCACACTCCCATTGGGTGTCGAGTCCGTGTTTTTTGCGGCGGGACCCCGCACGCTCTAACCAACTGGAAGCGAGGCGACGGGACCTGACGGTGCAGCCAGCGCGGCCGGCATCCCTCGTTTCTACCCGTACCTATCCAAGGTCGTAGTCGTGGAGCCTCCTCCGCAAACGAACGTCGTCCTGTGGCATCGCATTGAGCCTCATACATCGCCCCTCCTTCTCATGCACGGTGCAGACCGTATGAACGCGCCCTCGTCTACACCCTTCCCACCATGACCCTGTCGACTCAACGCCACGTGCTTTTTCGCCACGTTCGACTTGCCCTTGATGACCTCCTTGAGGCCATTGAAGCTGGCGATGGCGATATGCGAACTGAGGTACAGCGACAGAAGATAATTGTCCTATGGGAAAATGTCTACAGCAGCTACTACCGCGCCATCGCCGAAAATGAGGCCGAGGAGAAGCCGTTGCCTTTGTGGCTGCTCAGTCAAGCATCCACCGTCCAGCTTGAACGAATCCTCCGCTGTGTCTACTACAAGCACGACGTCAACAACGGGGAGTGGCGCTTCGAAATCGACAACATCCCCACCACTCGTGGTCTCGACTCCAAGTGGAATCTGTATCTGTTTTTCGGCAAGCAGGTCATGGCCTCTCGGAAGGCGTTACGCCACCTTCAAGATGCCGCCAAGGACAACCCCGGCCTAAAATTCATCGACATCTTCAATCAGATCGAGTTCTGTCGACTTCAGCGCCTTCGTGGTCCCGCCAAGTCCCACGAGCCCCTATACACGCAGGCAGATATTCAGCGTGGTGCCAAACTCGGTTGGTCATCCATTTCTACCCTTTCTTCCAAGTTTATCTGGTCGGCAATGAACCGTTAACGCGTGCTTGTCATGGAAGCCTCGAATCTACCGCTTTCTCGCGCGAGGTCAACGCCCCCGATGTATGGGGCGCCCTATGACGGCGGGGAGTCTGATGACCCCGACGAGCCTGACGAATCTGATGCCTCTGATGAGTCCGACAGGTCTGACGGGTCTTATGGATCTGACGGGTCTGTTCAGCCTGGCCCGGCTCACATCTCAGACACTCCGACTCACAAAACCAGTTCTCGCAAAAGACCAGACGCCAGGGAACCTCCGTCTCCAACTGTGCCACCCGTCCAATCCACCAAAGCTAGTTTACGGACACGTCTCTCTCTGTCGTCAACCCGCCAGTCTTCAGCGGGAACGGGAACACGCTTCCAACATCCTCAGACCTCGCCTATCCCAGCCACCCCAGTGAATCCAGTCAATCTAAAAAGGATTGCTTCTGTTTCTCTGAACCAGCGTTGGCCTACGGGACTGCAAAACTCTGCGAACGTCCGTGGTTCCGTCACGAGAAGCCGCGCCAAGTCTGTAAGTGAAATGTGGCACGGTAGTCATTTTTGAGATGCTAATGACTGACTGAGTGATTTGCAGGCTGCTTTAGAGGCCGAGAGCTCCAGGAGATTTGTGACCCCGGACCAGACGGTTTGCATCCCCCCACCCCACCGTTTGCTACGACGACGACGTAGCAGGGCCCTGGAATTGTTCATATCTGGCTGACCTGTCGTTCCAACTCAGCCCACGCTTAAACGGTCTGCCCATGGACCTATTGGAACCTCAAAACGGCAAAAGACTTTCACCGGAAGTGTCCCTGACGAACCTCGCCTCACTGCGATTGCATCAAACGAAACTGTCGTCCGAGAAAGAACCTCGGCTGATTGCAGCCAGGTCAATTCTGAAGAGAGTCAAGAGACTGAGCTGGGCCTCACTACCTCGGCTTTGGTGAGCGAGGCTCTTATCGACAGTCGTCTCCCTCGTGATTACAGGAACGATCCAGTTTCTACTCCTACAGTTGGAACCTCACCCAACAAAAGAAATGTCCAGAATGACAGCCAACCAACACCACCAAATGAACAATCCACAGGCGTAGCTTCTCCAGCTGCCAGCGCGACTCAGATGGCTCCTCGTAATGAGGAACACACGTTAACTTCCGTCACTCACCCGCCCGAAATCAACGACCTGGGTGGCCCGAGTCGCGATCGAGCCCAGTCGGGCGAGGGAAACCACCTGCCGTATCTGATGTGGGGTCTTGCAGGAGCCAGTCAGAGGATATCCGAACATCAGCAGCTAAACGACGCAGCTGTGAATGCCCTGGTGGCTATGGCCTGCCGGGAGTCAAGCCGGAATTTAGGATGCGTCGAAAGTCATTCCTTGGCCACCTTCGACGTGCAGGCTAAGAGAGTGCGGCCTTATCATCGTGATCTCTGCTCTAAAGATGCCTTGTTGCTCGTTATTCATCATGAAGACCACTGGGCTCTGGTTCACTGGGACCCGCGAGCCCATGTTGCGGACTACTACGACCCACTCTCCAGCCCCACGACTGCCGTGGAACGTCGCGCCAAGCACTTCGTGGAGTCTCTTTCCAAATGGTTCACCTCCGTCAATTTGCTCCCTGCACCTCGCTCCGAGCTCGTTTTTAACAAGAGGGTTGTAAGTTTTGACCCATTGTCCAGTTGTGCGACAGCTGTGCTGACCTGTGTCAAAGTGCTATCAACAAAAAGCCTCTGGCGTGGAATGCGGTATCCACTTGGTAGCCAACGCCTTCGGAATCGCCGGACTTGCTGACTTGGATCAATCCGATCCAAGTATTTTGCGTAGGCTTTTTTCCTGTCGCATTTTGTCATCAAGCGCGACAACTCCGATGGATTCTATCCGTCTCTCGGTGTTCAATCTCAATTGGCCATTGAGATCGATCCGGAATCTGAAGCAGTGGGCCAGTGCCAGGAATTCCCAATTCTCTCTCTTACAAAGCACCTATCCTGCCACGAACCCCTGGAACCAGCTGCTGTTGAAAGAGAAGAGACTGGAGCTCGAGGTTGAGTCTCTTTGCACCAAGCTGGAAGCGTACTTCCACATTTACCGAACCATATTGACGGCGGAAAACACAATCCAATGGCAAAAGCAATTCTACCGCGGCCTGGAATCTTTTCAGAAGGTCGCGCCGTTGATAAAGCTAGAGGCGCAATGGCGGCAAACGGAATCCTCGCCTCCTATCAGGGATGCCGGCAGGGTTTGGCTGCCCGACCAGGTGTGGGATCGCCAGGTCGACACTGCCATCCAAAAGATCCGTGAGCTGCAGCAAGATCTGCTGCCTCGAACGGTGTGGAATTCGTTTGTTAACGAGGAAACGGGCGAGACACCGTTCTACATGGGTGGTGTGAGTATTGTGGTGATTCACGTGACTGCTCAGACTATCAGGAAGAAGATGGAAGATATGACTGGTGTTGCAGGGCTGATGCGAACGTTTCAGGAGGGGGTAGAGAAACTGGGACTAGGGAGCGGTAGCATGTAAGATATTTTTGTTAGATAGGCTTTTTTCTTCTTTTTGTTTGGAGACATTAAACTTATTGTTCACATTGTCGACTAATTACTATTGGCTGAGTTGTTGCATTTCTTGTCGTTCTATTCAATACGAGTGTATGCAGAAAAGTACTTGCTGAATCGAGCGACAGCGTCTTTCATTAACTTGTTAGTTGCCAACCGAGGTCTCAACCCTAATTGAGTTAGTTGACAACTACTGAGGCTGCTTAGGGTTGTCTCACTCGGGGTAGCAGATACGTATTTGATTCCAGGACCCTCCAGACTTTTTCTCTGAATTTTATCACTTTCAATAAGCCAAGGAGCCAAGTCTGAATGTATTCCCACACCTCGTCTTAGACTGAATCTCCAGACGGGTCCTTCTTTGTTGCGAAACCCCCCGTCGCCGCCCTTACATCCTCCGACCCTTGCGTGCCTCCCCGACCACCAGGCTTGCCCGCAGCCGATTGGGGCAAGTCGTGGCCGGTGGCAGTGATCCCTTCACCGACCCCTGTAGGCCGGCCCTCATCCGCTGCCGAATTGGAGTTGTCTGCAGCCCCGGGCAGCGTTGTGGACCCCAGCCCGCCGGCTGCCTCACCGTCGCGCTGGTGAGGGTTGGGAACCGAGGGAATCGTGTTCTGCTTCCCGGCGTCTCCGGGAACTCCGACAGCATGTCAACATGAGTCTTATCTCTAGTGGTGTGCGCTGTGAGCTGCGTAGATGTGCTTACTCTTCGTGCCGTCCTTGGCCATGTCGTAGAGGTCTCCTCCTTTCTCTTGGGCCGCCATTTCTTGTCCTGATAGATGTGCTACTGCTTGTGTGGCGTGGTTGTAACTTGATGTTGGCAGTCTAATTGCGAGTTAACAAGCCGAAAGACTCTTCAAGTTATATACCTACTTGTCTAGTACTTTGTCCTGACGCTGTGTTGATGTCATAATGCCATCAACAATGAGCCACTAAGCCCCAGAACGGTGGCTTATATCGTGACGTCAAGCGATCCATCCAGAATGCGACTCCTGGCTCGGTTCCGTCTGTTATGTTGACGCACGGTTTCCCGTATTCAATAACCGCTGGTAATCCAGAATCTAATATACATGTTCATTCCACATCTACATCAAGGATGATCTCGTACTACACATTATCCAGTCCACATGGCAGTATCGTATTTAACCGCATCTTCAAACCCAGTCACGCCCAGCGGCAGCCGCCATGATACACCTTCAAGTTGAATCTTGCGACCGCCCCAAGCAGAATTAGTCATCTAGTGAGTATCGTCGTCCACCTGCTTCACCCCATCATTGTTCAGGACCGGCTGGTCTCGGTCGAGGGCATACATCTCGTCCTCCTGGTCATCGTAGTGGCGGAAGGTGAAGTAGAAAACGATACCAATCACAAAAGAAAAGCAAGCAACACCGGTGTACATCCACAGGAACTTGGGGTCGACCGCGACGGACACCAAGGCCTCGGAGATGGCGGAGCCGAACGCGTTGGTGAAGAGGTAGATGCTCTGGACGAAGGACTTCATGTTGGGGGGAGCCTTGGTGTAGGCGTACTCGAGACCGGTGACGGAGATGAAGATCTCGGAGAGACCGATGAAGACGTAGGCCGGGGTCTGCACCGCGATGTGAACGTGGTTGGGCAACGAGGAGCCGTCGACGAGACCTTCGGGGCAGTTGCCCGGAGCCTCGTAGCACGGGCCGGCCTTGTAAATGAGGTGCTGGACGATCGCTGCGTAGGCGAGGCAGAGGGCTCCGAGCCAGAAACCGATGGTGATTCGCATGATGGGCTTCAGCTCAATGCCGACCTTGCGCAGGAGCGGGTACACGATCTTGTCAAGGACAGGCGTGAAGATCAGAATCGAGATGGGGTCGAAGTTCTGCATGAAGTCGTTCGGCATGCCGTGGCCCTCCATCTGGCCGGCCTGCGTGACAAAGTTGGTCGAGAACTGGCCGTAGCAGACCCAGAAGATAGGATCTGTCAAGCACTAGGTTAGCGGGAGCTGGCGAGGCTTCCGAACAGCTTCTACTCACAGAAGACGAAGACCTTGCAGGCTCTCAGAGCTCTCTTCAGCTCCTCGACGAAATGATCGTTCCACGGGACGGGCTTCTCCTTGCCGTTCGCAACGCGCCACGAGGGCTTGGCCGCATCCATGTTGCGGGCAGCAATCATCAAACCGAGCGCCTTGAAGGCGTCCGTGATGACCGATCCCTGCGGCGGGCGGTTGACGAAAGTCTTGCGGCGGAGCACCAGCGTGGCGATGCCAACGTTGAAGACGCAGAAGCACATAAGGTAGGCCGTCCAGAATCCCTTGTACTTCTCCATGAACGGGGTGGCCATCAGGGACAGGGCGCCGAGGTTGATGCACCAGTAGAAGATCATGTAGATGCGCTGGTACGTGATGGCGGGGTCGATGATGACGCGCTCGCCGTCGGATTCGGTCTTGACGGCCATGACGCGGCGTTGATACTGGTCGGCAATCAAGGGGGCGATGTTCGATTTGATGCCTCCCGTTCCAAGACCAATGACGATGATGGCGACGATGTAACCAGGCTTTCCGGCGCCGTGCTCCATGGCAACCGGCAGAGATGTGGTCCAGAGGATGACGAGACCGACCCAGTAGAAGGCACAAAAGACCAAGATGGTCTTGTACTTGCCGAGATACTGGTCAGCAATGATAGCTCCCAGGATCGGTGTAACTGCACGTGCGTTAGCCCTCGTCGCCCATCATCCAGAGCATCCCATGCCCCTTGTCGACAGCGACAAGCTATGAACCTTACCATAACAGAACCACTGGAAGAAGAGGTTCAGGCCCGTGGCAGCCTGGTGGCCCATTCCGAGGCCCTTGGGGCCATCTAGACCGTTGGCGTCATTGCTGATGTAGTTCTGGAACAGTCCCTGGGCGCCGTAGTAGGTGAAGCGCTCCGTCAACTCGACGACGGCAATGAGGAAGGCCGAGGCGGGAAGGCTCTCTCCAACACGGCGCAGGGTGCTCTTCTCGTAGTCGTTGGGCTCCGCGCCGTCGGGGGTAGGGCCGGACTCAGAGTCAGTCTTCTCCGGAAAGGGCTGCTTCTTCTCAGGGTCGCTCGTCACGCGATGAGCGAGCGTGTCGTGGAGCCTGCGGACACGACATCACATCAGTAACGGTCCCTGATGCCGATGATATGCGGCTTGTTACGTACTCGGCCACCGTGTCTTCGTGGTTCTGGGCCATTGTTTACGCAACGTGAATCGCAAGCGGCTGCGTATGATCGGTGGTGTGAGTCCCAAAGACGGAGAGAGATGAAGGGGAAAAGAAAATTTCGAGAGAGGGAGACGACCAAAGGGCACCATCGGTGGGGATCATGGAGCCTCGCTCATAAAAGAGAGTCCCGAGGCCCGACTCCCTGGTGTAGTGACTACATAGTACGTGAAGACGGACGCGACGGCGGTGCGCTCACCCTCGTCCTCTTGCCTCTCTCGGTCGACTCCGACATGTCGACGGCGATGTTCCGGGTCGGGTTTTCAGATCCCACCCACCACCAGAAAACTCTTGCCCGGCTTCGATGTTCGCCCCAGGAACTTTTGCGCAGACACGCCACAAACCGAGGGAAGAAGCGGCTGCGGTACTCCACTCGGCCGAGTGAGCCGATCTTTTGCAGAAGTGCTAACGGAGGAATCGGGTGATATACGAGCAGTTTTGTGGGGGTCTTGGCAAAAGGCCCGAAACGGGTGGCGCCAAGCGAGGTTAAGGGGAATAAGGCGGTCTTGATCTCGGCAGTCCGATTGGCCTCTTGGCTTAGTCCGATGGAGAATTACTAACGGGATGTCAATGCATTCCCAACCGAGGTCGATTGGACCTGTAAGACACAAACGGCAAAAGTGCCTAGGTAGGCACTAGTCTGGGGCATGGAACCTTTGAAGAACGGAGTTCCTTCATAAAAGCCCACGATGGTGGGATGGGATTGCCGCTCGCTGATAAGGCAGGTTGCTGTCACGTAGCAATGCTTATGCACCCCAAGGTAACCATCACTGTGAGATGACTATTCCCCTTTGGGGTTTGTTACCTAGGTGGACCGCCCGCCCGACAGATGCCCGGTACCTAGGTACACCCGACTGGAGGTCCACGGCCCGGCTATTGAGCCGCGGTCGGAAGATCGTTATGCCGACCGGGACGGGAAAAGCCCTATCCGATCCGGAAAATCCGCGGGACCGCGGAATGCCCGGGCTAACCTGTTAGGTAACGGTAACGTGGAAGATCCCCGCTCAGTCGGAGTTTGCGGAGTAGTCCACTTTCCACGGCCAACCACTGCTGATGTAAACACCAACGCTTGAAACCTGGTTCATGCGGCCTCACACACCAAAATACTGAATGTTCGCATAAGTATGCCCAGGTAGAAGGATTCTGGCCATTTCGTTTGGCGCAAATCCTTTCTCTTTGGGTCTTGCATAGCAGGCCGACCCCTACGGGGACAAGGACCCAAAAAGTTAATTCCTAGTCAAAAACATGTCTGGTTCCGGGCCGCCGGGGTAAGCGCTCCCGGACCGGTCGCCGACATGAACCCCTGTTCCAACCAAATCCTTCAGCATTCAACGACAACACCAGTCTGGCTTTATTGTCATCTTCACCGACAACTTCTCCAATCAGACCACCGGTCCTGTGTCCCAGTCATGTCTGCCCTGTTATCAAGTTCCTCCCCATGGCCAGCCAAGACCTCACACATCGTTGGAGCACAAGCAAACATCAGACAAACAACATCTCGTCTGATTGCAGGATTCAGGAATACCAGTCGCGCTTCATCTATGCACATCCCTCGTCAACCCAAAAGAGAAAGCCCCCCACTCCAAACACCATTTTGACAGCTCGATCGTATCTCATTTTGCCAGCTGCCTATCGAACGAAAGCACCACCTCCGCTGGCGCCAACCAGGTTGCCCGTCATCCACCCGCTCTCTGGCAGGCAAACAACGCCAACGACTCCAGCCACCTCCTCGAGATAACCAGGACGCCCGCCGATGCTCTGCGCCAAGTCGAGCACATCTTGGCTGTCGACTCCAGGGCGAGCCTTGGCGAGAGGCGTCAGGATGTTCAGGGGGCGAAGCGCCTCACGGGGCTCGTCCGGCAATCCGGAGTACAGTCCCGTGTCCATGGGACCGGGAGCGACGGCGTTGACAGTGGCCCTCTCGGCAAGCTCACGCGCCCACACGCGGGTCATGGCCTCGATGGCACCCTTGGTTCCGGCGTACGACGTCTGCCACCAGACACCCCACGTGGTGGTTGCGCTCGAGATGTTGACAATGCGGCCAGAGCGGTCCGTGGGGAGGTAGGGGAGCGCCGCCTTGATGAGCAGCGCGGGAGCTCTACAGTTCAGGTCGAAAGTGGCCTGGAAAAGGTCGATGTCCAGCTGATCGAGGCCCTGAGCGTTGACGATGGCGGCGTTGTTGACGATGATGTCGATCTGGAAGCGGCCAGAGGCCTCCGTGAAGTAGGCCTTCGCAGCATCAACCAGCTGCTGCGGTGCATCGGCCTTGCTCAAATCGGCCCGCACGGGGAGTGCCTTGACGTTGTACTTGGTCTCGAACGACTTGGCTAGTTCCTGAGCCTTGGGAGTCGAGCCCTCGGTGGCATAGTTGATGACAACGTTGGCACCTCTGCTGGCGAAGTGCTCGGCGACAACAGCACCAAAGCCTGGGACCCGACCGATTAGCTCATTCCGAAGAGTCGTATCGACGTTGGCTCATGGGGTTCCGCGTCGATGGGGGCTGGGGGAGCACAGATGCTACGTACTGCGAGAAGCACCGGTGACAATGGCAAGCTTGCCTTCAAAAACCCTGAAAGGAGCCATTTTTTTCTTCCTCGTAAGTTCGGCCTGAGATGAAAGATGATCAATCACGATGACGTGGAGTCGTTGAGGTAATGACTTCCTTTCCCCACGTGATGAGGAACGGTTTTTATATCTTTTGCTGCTTCCACCGCTTGGGCTTCCACTGGCTCGCAGGCCACTGCCGAAGGGCCGCCCAGCCAAGTGGACTTTTGCCCGGGGTCAATGCCGGGGTCTCGCCAGGGTCAACAAACATGTCAGCTCCACGCCGCCACGTAAACTGTCAACGGTTTCTGCCGATCTCAATCTGGATAGACCAGCCATGAAACCTCGCTTTCGTCAACTGTATCAACACCTTGGGCTTGGAACCAGGGCTCCTCCGATCACTTTTTCCTAAGAGGCTAGCTATGTAGAGCGTGGGAATGGCGTGAGTTTGGCTCAACACGGCGACAACATCTCGTGCATAAGCAGCCGCTCTTGGAAGCAATATCCGCCAACGACATTTGAGATGTGAGAAACGGTTGGAACAACTTGGCGTTCAACCCATGTTACAACCGGTTTCTCTAGGATTACAGCAATAATAGTGTACCTACCTAGGTGACTACCAACGCCAAGAGTGTCGCTACACTGGTACAGTGTTTGTAGAAAAGCATCTCCACTGTCATGGATCCAGCCAAGGCAGTCCGACACCGCCAGATGCCGTGGGCCGCGAAGACAATATCCCCAGTTTTCGGGATAGAGTCTACCAAATCAAGTAGCGATCTACCTCGGATGGGGTAAGGTGTTTCGAGCCGGTGGAATAGATACAACATCACACGGGACGTGCGAAGCGACTTTTTCGCGACCAAACGATGTTGGGTTGCGTCGGCGGAGCATGTAAAATCTTGTAGTACTATGCGAGCAGATTCCAGAGTCGCCTTGGGCCGCACGACCAGCGCGCCGGAGAGGCACTCGTTACTGCAAAGTGACGAATAAGTTCTCAACAAACGCAAGTTGAAGCCACTGGATTGGGACAGTCGTGCTGGAACCAATTTCAATGGACTTCGCGAATCGCGACAACAAAGGTGCGTACTGGTGCGTGCACATAGAGCGCATAGAGACCCAAGTGACTAGGGACGGACCGTTGGAGCACCATGAACCCTACCTAGTTTCAATCGGAGGCAACTCCGTCCCTGCAAGTGGGAATGTTGTGAGGAATGATGGGCCGGCACTGGGCGATAGGATTGGCTGTCAAGTTATTAACAGAAACTTCCGGCGGGATACTGTGAGATTACAAGTCCTACCCGAGCAAGGGATCTACAGGTTCCTCCACGCTCGTCTCGTTAGCGACGGCTCTTGCCACAAGCCACACGAGCGAGATCCCAGCTAGGGACTGGGGTTGTGGATCCTTCAGCTGGTTGGGATGTGAAAAAGGAGTTGGACTGCTATCAAGCAATAAGTAACGAACAGCTGCATGCCGGTTGAAGTTCCTTTAGCTCTCTTCTTTCGCCTTCCGGGTCGGTCTTGTCTGCTTACTTCGACTGTTTTGTGGAAGAAGTCCTAGCTCTCTCTCACACTGCGTGGAGTAAGAAGCCGGTTCTTCCGTGGCCACCAACTCGGACGCAGATACAATGGGGGCGGCGACGTCGAAGGACATGGCGGCGGCGGTCCTTGTGCCGCTGCCGTTCAACATCATCACACTGGTGTTGCGATTCTGGATTCGGACGCAGAGGAAGGCATGGGGACCCGACGATTGGGCTATGGTGGCTACCATCGTAAGTGACGCTGGCTGATCTTGGAGATGTTGAATGGCTCGATTGACTCGAAGGAAAGCCGGTCTGGCTGGTAAGCCAGGTTGGTTTGATTGGCATGGCTTGGAGCGGCGTCGGTCAGCTTGACATCACCTTGACGCCCGAGCAACAGGCAAATTCATACTTCGTAAGTTGCGAGAGTCGCATGGGAACGTTGTGGCACGTTGCTGACAGGACCGGAAGTGGTTCTACGTCTTCCAGGAGTTCTGGTGCTTCACACTCGTTACATTGAAATGGGCAATCGGCTTCACTCTCCTCCGCATCGCCAATGGACAGAGATGGGTCCAGATCGTTATCTATACATGCTTAACCCTTGTGACGCTATGCACAGGAGGTACTGGCATGTATCTTTTCTTCCAGTGCTCCCCCGTCGAGTAAGTTACCCTTGTGCAACGTTCGACCCGTTTCCTTTCAATGTTGGCTGACTAGCTACCGCAGGAAAAACTGGTACCCAATGATGCCGGGCGAATGCAAGGCACGTCAGATCCAGACGGCGTTGTCTTTCCTCGTCGCAGCAGTCTCCATATCGACGGACTGGATCTTTGCTATCCTTCCATTCGCCCTCATCTGGAAGCTGCAGATGGCGAGCAAGGTCAAGATGTCCGTCATTGGACTTCTTGGTCTAGGTTTCTTGTTGGTCCAAACGTCACCCCTCGGCTGCCGCTGCTGTTCTGACCTTGACGCTGTACAGTGCATCGATCGCGCCTATTGTCCGTCTGAAGTACCTGCTCAACCTGAACGACACCTCGAGATTCCTCCAGGGCCTGGGAACCATCCTCGCCTGGGCGCAAGCAGAGGTCGGCATCGGACTCTTGGTCGCAAACCTGCCCGCCTGCCGCCCTCTCCTCGAACGAGCCCTTGCCCGCCTCACATCCTTCACGAATTCGAAGAACAAGTCTTCCGGAGAGCCAGGTCCATCCGCAGCGGCCAAGAACAGCTATTTGGAGCTCGGAGAGAGAGATCCCGCAAAGAAGGGCACTGCCAACACAAACCGTTCTGGTGTCGAGACACGGGTATATGGACGGGACATGGGAGGCAATAGCAGCGACAGCTTGCCCGACGACCACAGCCAAAAGCAAATTGTCAGCAAGGGTGGTGGTTTTGGTGCTATTCGCGTTCAGAGAGAGTTTGGAATGGAGGTTGAGAAAAAGCACGGGGGCAACATGGTGTGAGATACTCTCAGCATCGGATGATTTTGACGATCAACAAACAGACCTTCCTGTTTCAACACCGTGTAAATGTCTTGATGTATTTAGAAGCTGGTTTGCTGCGGGCACAGCACCAAATGAACATGAAGTTCTGAAGAGATGGTTTTGATAAAGTATGGAATTTTTTCCTAGTTGTGAGTATTTTGAACAGCTCACTTCGGGTTGAGTTGTCAAGGACAGCATGTTTATCTCTTCAGTAGGCCTAACACTTGACTTCCTCAGTCTTCATTGAGACGGCCCGACGAGCAGGTGTTGACGAAACAAGAGATTGTGTTAACTGGCTCGCCTAGGTACAAGCAGCAGGCCGAACGAAAGCGTGGCTTTGGATTCCACCAGCCGAGTTACCAGAAGCCGGGCCTTGATAACTGCTGTACAAGCTGCAGCTTGTGCTCGCACCCTGGTAGAACGAAGCGGCAACACACGCCGAGTTCGCGGCGCATTTGGAAATGCAGTCGCCAAAGCTTGTTGCGTCCACATAAGTAAGATAATCTCCCGAAGCCAGTCTTCCACATGTGATTTGGAACCTCTTGGAGCTGACCGTCCAGCAAAAGTTGTTGTTCGTGGAGCATGTCGGGTTGTTGCCGGAGACTGTGCCGGCGCATGCGGGAGCTGGACAGGCCGAACATGTGTTCGGCGAGAAAGAGCCCTGGCAACCAAACCCGCAAAAGTCGCTTCCGGTGCCACACCATCCATTCTTCGAGCTGCAAAAGAACGAAAGACTTAGTCACCTGTTGCTAGCGGTGAAGAACCGTGAGGCGTAGAAGCCGGGTACTGAATGTACTTACCAACACGTTCCTGAAGGGCAAGTGTAACGATTGGAGCCACCGCAGCTGTTATCCGGACTAGTGATGGCTCCGGTAGATGCAGGCCTCGCCGCAGAGGAGCTAGCCGCAACAGCTCCTCCTCCGCCTCCTCCTGAAGCCCCAGCACCTGAACCAGAGCAAGTTCCAAAAGAGGCCTGGCAGCCACTGGCGCAGTGGGCGGTAGAAGAGCCGCAAAATCCCCACTGGCTGCAGCAATTGCCGTATGAGCTGCCCTGGCAGGTGAAGCCTTTTGTCCCGGCGCAACTTCCGTCAGTGCTCACAGTTTTGCCACCGACACTGCTAGAGCTGCAATCTCCAAATGTGGACTGACAACCGCCAAAGCAATGCTGGTCCGAGTTGCCGCAGAAACCCCACTGGCTACAACAGTTACCGAAAGTACCTCCTGTGCAGGTGTACGCGTTCGTGCCCCCGCAGGAACCGTCAGGGGTGATCTTGGTTGAACCAGAAGAAGTCGTAGTGCATCTGCCGAACCTAGACTGGCACCCTGCTCCGCAATGCTCGTTGCTCACCCCACTGTCATAGACTCAGTTCTCAGTGGCTTCCATCTTGTGCGCCGCGTCTGCAGGGTTCATAACCTACCACCAGTTGTATTGGCTGCAGCAAAGCGAACCTGGACAGGTGAGTCCTCTAGAGCCTCCGCAGCTGTTGTCTGTTGAGACCACGGCTGTGACGGCTGCCACGAAGAGCAGTAGCACAGAAGCAAGTGACCGCAGCATGTTCGTCGCTCTTGAATAGTAAAATTGTTTCAAAGGAGTTTGTTGTCTGAGAAAGTATGCTGTGATAAGAAGTGATAAGAAGTGATAAGAGATGAGATTGGACGTTGGCGACCAGTGAGCTTTTTAATAAGCCCTGAACGGGACATTAGCCGCTTGCGAACTACCAGAATGCCGACTCATCGTATTCGATCCATTCCACATGATCGACCGCTTCATTCCTGTTGACATCGACAGATCTGTCGTCCCCAGATTTCAGTTCAGAAGCCACAACAGTCCTAATTGGTTAAAGGCGTGTTGTAAGCAAGCGGCTATGTCGGATGCTACCTAGCGCGTCTTCAGCTTCGGCGGTCAGCCCTGTTGTTCGAAATGATCTGATCTTCAAGTCACCGGATGCGGAAACCGTGCCCTTCCAATGGTTTTCGCGCTCGACTCTGACCCCTACCGCCGTTTTCGCCCACCCATCGATGTCGTCCGTTATTTCTCAAGCCGGGGTAAGAGACATCAGCGAGGCTGGAATGAATGATTTCATGTCGTTAAGACGGTCGATCTGACCCATATGCAATACCTAGGTATTGATATTCTACAACAGCCATGTTGTTTTCGTAAGGGAATTGGCATAAAGTAACAGAAAGTCTCAGTATTCGTTAAGATCCCCGCATTCCGGCTTATCCGCAATCTAGCATTCTAGTCCGTGCCCGAGAGCAAAGTCATTTCAATCCATTAATCCCTTTTAGGACGAGGGATCGGAGCCAGGCTTCATGCAAACATCGGGAAACGCAGTTGCCATCAACATCGACGACGTGCACGATGTCAGGACGATAAAGAAAGAAGAGAGTGGTACAATAAGGCAGTCCTACTAGCTCGAAGCTTGTGCGAAGTCGCCTGCGCGCAGTCGAGTAATAAGATCAATGTACGAGTCAAGGAGAGCCGGCTCTCAGTCTTGGATGTGGCTGAAGAGCGTAGTAAGACTAGGTAGCTACGCCAAATACACTTATGTGACAAGAAATAGAGTGCGAAGAACTCAAGTCATTTTGGAAATCAAGTGTAGATGAGAGACAAGAACTTTCGCAGTTCCATTATAGCACCAATACCTCATGTACTTCCATATTCTTCTGATTGCATTTTGCCGGCCCAAGAATCACACCCGACGTCCATACGCAGCGATGTGAACGCTCGATATTCAGTCATGCAAGGTTTCTTAGATTACCTGGTATTTTCAGGGTTAAAGTTCGCTGACTAGTAGAAATTTAAGGAATTTGTCTTTGGATTTACCCAGTCATGATTCTTCGATAGTCAGCACGTACCTATGTAACTTACGAACCTTGAACATGGGCAGTTGCGGCTCTGCCTCGACGTTTCAAACAACAATGCAGAACTACTGAGAAGACATGAATGTTTGTAGGCTATTAGTTGTGGATCTAAGTGAACCAAGTGTCAATGTTTTAGACTCCACGACTGCAACGGGAATTATCAGACTTCTCAGTCCAGTTGGCACCCCTGCGCTCACCGGACTCGGGCTGGTCTTTGCCTCTTCAGCGCACTTCGTATACTTACGGATATAAACCTCCCCATTTCGTTGTCTTTCGTTGTTGGGGTAATGTTGGCCGCGAGATGGGCCTGAAACTACCTACGGACCCCTGGAAGCTGTCGACGCTTTGGGCCACTTCCTGTCTAAGCAAAAAGTCTTGGGGTTTCGAACAAAAAGAGCAGCCTTCCGTTCACTGCGACATGGCTTGCGACTCCGCGTTGAGCGAGGACCTCTGGCGCCGATCTCCCATCTCAATATGAATCTCTGGGCGCCATGCCAAGAGTGGCAGTGCCAAGTATTTGCGCTAACTTGGCAACGATCGACGTGATGCTGGATGCCGCCCCCCTCTGGGAACTCATACCTATCCAAGAGCTGGCGATGATCCTGTCTGTCTTTCCATGGAGCGGTTCAAAAGGCTTGGCATGTTTCGGACGGGGGCACTTCCATTCGATTTTCCACGTGTCGTGTCAATTGAGATGAACCAGCCCGACCGACGTCCCCAGATTGATTGCACCGCTACGGGTTTGGGATTCGGGAAATTCACCCCGGTGGCCGACTCAGCACACTACGTCCAGTGACATTCAACAACCATGAGCGACAATCAGTGGATCCCGTGAGCGGCTTCATGCGGTGCAACTTGAGCGTGGAGGAGTTGCGAAATCCCCCTCGATGGCCAAGACCTCCTTAATTCGGCCTCAAATTCATTTTTCTGAGGTCGATCTGAGCACATTGTATGATTATCCACCAGTCAATCGTTCCTGTCAAGATGGAAGATGGGTATAAAGCGCTGGCTTAGCCTCCGTTGTCGAGAAGGAGGTCAAACTCAGCACATCATCTTGGGCTCTCATCGCAACATCGACATCTCTTCTCCTCTCAGACCACTCTTTCACAGACAACATCAACATGCGCACCGACGCCTTCAAGCTCCTCGCGGCTCTTGCCGTTTCCTTCCCTGCCGTCTCCGCCTGTGTCGGCAAGGACGCCCTGCCCACGGCCACCGAGACTATCAGCGGTGACGCCCCTATCGAGGTGGCGGCCGGTGAGAGCTATGACGGCAAGATGGCCCGCTTCGACAGAGGCTCGGGTGCCTGCAAGGCCCAGACTGAGGGAGGCCAGAAGGATGCCGTCTTCGTCCTCCGAAAGGGCGCTACCCTCAAAAACGCCATCATCGGAAAGGACCAGATGGAGGGTGTCTACTGCTTGGGCGGTGGCTGCACCATTGAGAATGTGTGGTTCGAAGACGTCTGCGAGGACGCCATCTCCATGTGAGTTGTTTCTTTGTGAGAATGGTTCGAGGCGACGATTGTTCCTAACGAGAACTCCCCATGCAGCAAGGAGGATGAGGCCGGCACTGAGACTCGCATCATCGGCGGTGGAGCTTACAAGGCCGCCGACAAGGTTGTCCAGCACAACGGCTGCGGTAGCGTCAGCGTAAGTCATCCTTCAAATATCTGAGTTCGAATCGAGCTGACTGTCATGTAGATTTCCAACTTCTACGCCGAAGACTACGGCAAGGTTTACAGAGCTTGCGGCACGGTATGTTATCTCCGGAAACGCCTGACCTTCTTGATATGATGCTGACAGAGAGGTAGTGCGATGCGTGCAAGCGCACTGTCACCATCGAGGGCGTCTCCGCCTACGGCGGCGGCGAGATTGCCGGCATTAACGAGGACACCGGCGATGAGGCTACTCTTGTCAACATTTGCACCGATGCTAAGACCCAGTGCCAGCTCTACTCGGGCCCCGGTACCAAGTCGGGCGAGTGCTAAGTTACTGGTAAACTGGAACCGGAAAACGAGACAGTATTCCTAGTTGAACTTGGATTTGAAGGGCTTGGGAGTTGATTCCCACATAGTTCGAGGGCCCTTGGAGATGTTTCGCGTAGATACTTCTTCACACATAAGTCCGTGCACCCCCCTTTGGCCACCCCCCCCCTTTGGCCACCTGTTCTTTTCCACCCACCCACATCTACCCATC
>WIGN01000170.1:0-83995 GCA_014235955.1 Colletotrichum sojae | reverse complement strand
GCTTGTCAGCCACTACCTCCTCACCACGCAATACCCGACCCGCTGCTACAACATGATCGGCCTGGCCTGTCGAATGGTCGTCGGCCTGGGGCTGCATCTCGACGAACCAGGTCCAGGACGCATGGAGACGGAGACACAGATGCGCCGCAGGCTATGGCACGGGTGCGTCCAGATGGAAACGTAAGCAGCACGATCCTTCTCGTCTCAGTTCAACTTTGTTGGCTTCGTCTGTTAACTAACCTTGTTGTCCAGGTTCGTTAGCATGACTCTGGGTCGACCGCCTTTCTTCATGACCGGAAATCATGTCTCGTTGCCAGATGCCGTCGACGACGTCTATCTTCCCGCTCAGGGGGAAGGCCCTGGTCAGGCATCACACGTATTCTCGCAGAACTACTTCACCGTCATAAACATTAAGTTTACTAGGATCCTTGGCATGATTCTACGTCGCATCTATCACCCAGCTCAGCAGGACACCCTATCGCGAACCGAGCGTCCAGATGTCAACACCTTGTTGCACCTTGATATATTGTTGCAGGACGTGCGGAAAGACATCCCAGCCCCCATCGACTGGGACTGTCTGCCAGCGTCAAACACGGCGCCCTGGTCGAGTAGGCATCTCCTCCTACGACGGCAAGCAAATGTCCTTCAAGCTAGGTAAGCCATCTCTGCGGTTATTATCACCGATTCGTAGGCACTCTGGGACTCATCATGCTGAAACTAGGTGGTTGCATATCCGAGTTCTTCTCTATCGACCAAGCTTCACGTCCTTCTGCGAGGCCGCCCGTCCCCCGGTCAGTCCCGCCGAGCAGACGAACCAGCCCGTCGACAGTGGGCTAGAGGACGCTCTCAAGGGCCAGTGCGCCGAGGTGTGCGTCAGGTATGCCTGCGAGCTGGTCGAATCAGTCTCGAGAGCCACGTCCGAAGCGGCCACGGGGGCATGGTGGTTCAGCCTGTTTTGTATGATCTCCGCGTTTCCTCTGAAAACTTTCAGTCACTAATTGCGAGCCCGGCAGATCTCATCACGAGCGGCGTCATCATCATACTCGCCGAGTGCACGCAGCTACACAAGAAGCCAGCGTTTGACGGGCCAACTCTGGCCAGGTCCTGGAACCTTTGCATCACGACCCTGGAATGCTTGGGCGCCAAACACGAGCGGGCGCGCGAGTACCTGCAGTCTCTCCGTATCTTGCGCGAGCGTGCCTCGCAGGCGTACGGGGTTCTCGGTGGTCAACCCCCACCGGCCACCGTGCAACTTTTGAATGGAAACGTGGACGGCACGCAGGCTGCAAGGCCTGAGCAACGGCAGGCCGAAGGTGTCTGCGACACATATGAGGATGTCCCGTGGAACTCGGACGCGGTCTATGGAACTGGTTTCCTCGAGCACGACTGGGGAGCTCCGTTCCTGTTCGAAAACATGGGAGAGAACTGGTGGGAGGGACAAGAAACTTCAACTTGCTTCCCACATGAAGGCGAACTACAGGATCACATTGCGTAGGCCCAAAGGTAGCTGAACGGGCGAACACAGGGCTGTGTTGACCAAATAAACCCCAGACGCCTACGGCTACAACAAGGGAGGAACGCATGGCCCCGTCGTTCACGTCGATTGGTTTAATAGCTTGTCGTTAGAAAGCTGGCTGGATCCTGGTCTCAGATACTTGCCGGGGCGTGACCTGGGCTTTCGGGAAGGGGACTATTATTTCACACCTCCAAGATGAATATCCCACACCCCACAAGCAGCAGTAACGACAACGACGACAACGACAGCGACGATGACGGACGACGGCGACGATAAAAAAAAATACTTATAATAATATACCAAAAGCTAAATAGTAGTAGGTTATAATAGCTAGAGGGGATGTGAAATACTCATCTTGGGGGTGTGAAATTATAGTCCCCTTTGGGAAGCACCCGTACTAGCAGAGAAGGCGAGCCCCCTTATAAGATCAAATGCGTCCACAGATGTTATCTTTCTTGAAAAAAGAGAACAATCTATACACTAACAAACAATGCTGTTTCAGCCCTTTCGAGGCCTGGCCAACTCTCTTAGCACGGAGGACACAAGGCCGGAAGACCCCTCGGGGTAGCAGAGGCCGTATGGCCCATGCTTACCCTGCGAAAGACTCAACTCGTTTGTTGAACAGGAATATCTCGTAATACACAGTCTGTTTTACTGAAATCGCAACTTTGAACGCCGTTTTCATTTTCAACCCTCACCCTGTGTCAAGGGCGTTTGTTTACCGGACATGCCCGGATTCGGAACAAAGCACTTTGATGGAACTCAAAGCACTTTGATGGAACTCGTGTGTATCCATTGGTAGACCTACCTGAATTACTCTAGATAAAAGAAGGTGTTTGGAAACAGATGCTCAGTTCATGAACTGAGTCAAGTCTCAAAAACGTGCCAGCCCACGACACAGTTCGACGCGATCCATGCCGTAGTCCCAGTGTCTCAACAGCTTCGACTTTCACCATCCTTCTCTCGAAATGCCGCGTCTGACTAGCCTTCCCGATGAGCTCATCCTTCATATTTGCGAAGAGGCGAGGAGCATATCAGACCTTGGGAGTCTGTCCCGCGCATGCCGTCGTCTCACTCCTATCGCCAATCTCGTACTTCACCGCAGGGCCGTCCACGATGTCGAAGCGTTGAAACGGGTCGCCGAGCTCGACGACCCAGCCATGATGCGCCGCATCCTGGACCACCAGACCCCGACGAGCCGGGAATTCCGCCCCGAAGACATGAATACAGTCCTAGAAGAAACTCTCAAGCTTGGGAGCTTCAGAGTCGCCGCCATCATCCTCTATCAGGACGCAGTCGCCGAGAGCAGGGAACTTACGGGCGCCCCAGTCGGGAGGAGCGCATGGATAGCCACGAACGCGCCGTACCAGCTTGGCTCACTCTCCATCGCGGCCGGGATACGGTACCACGCCCCGTTCCGCTACAAGCCCGGCGCGGAGTACGCCTCGGAGGCCGAGTTCTGGACGTGGAAGAAGCGAACGATGGAAGGCATCCTCGCGCAGCTGGAGGCCAAATTCTCCGAGGAGTTTCCGCATGACCAAGAGGCCCGCGACCGCCACAGGGAGCGAGAACTCAACCTCGCGCTGGTGCAGGCCACGGGCGCCGATGCGCACTCGGTCGACGCCATGAGATTTCTGGTCGAATCCGGCGCCGACGTGAACGCCGGGACGGACTTCCAGTTCGCAGGTCAGGCGTGGCACAGCGCGGTCGACGAGGAGGCGCCAGGTCTGTTCCGCGCCAAGGTAGACTTCCTGCTCGGTCACGGGGTGGACGTCGACCGTGTCAAGACTTTCGAGGGCATCCGGACGCCGGTAGAGTTCATGCTTCGGAAGCTCCGGCAGAGCTTCTGGCTTTCGGGGAGCGTATCGTTCGTCGGCAGGGGGCTGGACTACATGGACTTCCTTGAGTCGCGCGGGTGCCTCCGCTGGCCGCGGGTCGCCATCGAGCTTCCCTCCGAGAATGAGGGTGATGCTGGTTTCCCGAGGGTTGTTGTTCGGGATAAGAGCGAGCCCGGGGCGCGCGAGCTTGAGCTCATCATGGATGACGAGGACGCGTCTTTGCAGAAGCTCCGCAAGGCTTTGGGGTGTTACCTGTATCTCAAGTTGCGCAGGCAATCTTTGGAGGGACAGCTGACGGCAGACGATCTGGTTGTCCAGTGCGAACGGACTCTGGCAAAGTATCGAGGGCTTCCTCCGGCGCTCAAGAGGCTGGAGGAGCTATACGAGACGTGGGTTGGTTGCGAGGCAGGTGCCTAGACCAGAGTCATGATAAGCTTCATCACATGATCTTAAGTATACACTGTCTGGTCATAGCCGTTGAATCGTTTGTTTCCCTGCATTGCATGTGGTTGCATGCTGTTGTATGTCGTTGCATGTGGTTGATGATGGAGAAGATACCTTGCGTCTGCTTCTATTGCCGGATGGAGACATATAGGCTGTCGAATGCGTTCGCTGATTGGCGCGCCAGCTAAACCCGAGAGTCAGGACAGGGCTTCGACATGCATAAAGTTCATGAACAACCGCAGCCACTCAAGCAGGGACTTGTTTGTTGCTCGTGGAGACAGGGAAGCATCTTAGGCAACAAGTTAGGGCAACCCTTGATGGACTTTTTGCGCACGAGCAACCTCGCCTACAGAATAAGTAACTCAATGTTTTGTTTCTCAAAGGATGCGTCTGCACTTTGATCTCCACATTGACTTGCAAGCGATGTTTCTGTCTTTGTTCCCCATTGGATGGCGGTACGCGGAAGGAATCCGAAGGATGCGGCGTCGAGACAGCGTCGTTTGATTAAGGGTAAGATAGGTGAGTTCAGGTCAGGCAAAAGACGAAGCTATGCCTTGCCCTGAATGGCTACCTAACCAAGCTTCAGAGTTTTTTTCATCTCCAACTTCGAAGTGAAGTGTAATAAGAAGCTGGCAATTCGAAAGACAGGTGATCGTCTTGCATCATTTCTTGCAACTGATGAAAAGTGCAGGTGGAGGGCTATCAACATGCATGACGTAAGGAGCTTTTCGCGAGCCCTCCCATTGGCTTGATCGCTCGGACTCGTCGGGTCAACGAAGCCGGCGCGGGCGACTAAAGCCTCTAAGCGAGGTGACAGGTGACTGGGATTGGTCACGAGAAGCCCCGCCTGCAGCCTGGGACCGGGTGGGCCTAGCGGGATCTCACGGCGGATTACACATCATCCATGGATCACAATGGATAGAGGATTGGAGCCGGTCGACGGACAACGGACCCCATTCTATCCCGCCCATCCCGCGCCCGCCCACGCCCAACATGGCCGCCCGCTTCAGCCCAGCCCCCCCGATCGCTCTCGCAGGTCGCGCTGACGCTGACGCTGACACTGGTCGAGTCCTCCGTAAGACGGAAGAGTCCCGTCCCGTCCTGTCAGAAAACGCGTCTCGAAACCTGCACGCCGCCGCTGTCGCTGCTGACATCCCACACAAATCGACATCTTCGACTGCCCGAGACGGTTGAAAATACTACCCAGGGAAACACCGTATAACAAGAGAGAAAAATGTCCGCCACTAGCGACCCCGCAACCTCAACCCTCGCCGACCACGGCTATCCCCACGGCCACCTGGGCCACCTCAACGAGCACGAAGAAACTCAGCTCGCTGCGTTCAAGAAGCTGCTTGAGGAACAGGCGCTGTACAGGCCTGGCCCGCCCGCCTCTCACGACGACCCAACGCTCCTGTGAGTCGCCGGCTGCTTGTTCAATATCTGCCTACGCCGGATGTCTCGGGAGTGGTGACGCTGACTTTGTTGCCCCTCGCAGCCGATACCTACGAGCCCGCCGATGGGTCCCCGAGGACGCCCTCACGCAGTTCAAGGAGACGGAGGACTGGCGCAAGGCCAGCGACATCGACACGCTTTACCACACAATCGATCTCGACGCATACGAGCAGAGCCGCCGCCTGTACCCGCAATGGACCGGCCGTCGAGACCGCCGCGGCATCCCGCTCTACCTCTACGAGATTAAGCACCTCGACAGCAAGACCGTCGCCAACTACGAGAAGTCGGGCAAGGACTCGACCTTCAGCAAGGCCAAGTGGGACGGCAAGACGCCCACGGGCCTGCTGCGCCTGTTCGCCCTCTACGAGAACCTCACCCGCTTCACCCAGCCCTTGTCCACGCAGCTGCAGGACCGCGAGCACCCGGACGCTCCCATCACCCTGAGCACCAACATCGTCGACATCTCTGGCGTCAGCCTCAAGCAGTTCTGGAACCTCAAGGGGCACATGCAGGCCGCTAGCCAGCTTGCAACGGCGCACTACCCCGAGACCCTCGACCGTGAGTTGCCAGAGAGACCCTGATGAGAAACTGTTCGTTCGCTGACCCTCCCCAAGGCATCTTCATCATCGGCGCCCCCGTCTTCTTCTCAACCGTCTGGGGCTGGATCAAGCGCTGGTTCGACCCTATCACCGTCTCCAAGATCTTCATCCTCAGCCCGCACGAGGTGCTCCCGACGCTCGAGCAGTTCGTCGAGCCGCGCAACATCCCGAAGCAGTACGGCGGCCAGCTCGAGTTCAACTGGGGCGATCAGCCGACCGTCGACCCGGCGTGGGAGGGCGTCGTGCGCTGGGAGAACGGACACTCGTCGTTCAAGTCGCGGCCCGCCATCTGGCGCGTCACCGAGGACGGCACCCGCGTAGAGTGTTTCGGCATCGGCAGCGTCAACGGCAAGGAGCAGAAGGAGCTCATCTGCTCCGTGCCCAAGACCTGGCCGCCCGCACAGCCTGCACAGGCCAATGGAGTGGCTGAGACTGCTGCCGCCTCGGTGGACAAGGATGGCGCCGTAACTGAGGGCACCCAGACGGAGCCGGTCAAGATCACCGAGCCCGAGAAGAGCGGCGAGGACGAGCTGGCGAAGCTCTCCATCTCCGATACCAAGGAGATCACCGAGAAGCACACCAACGGCTCGACGGCGGCTCCTGTCGTCCCCGCGGGACTTGCATAGATCGACGCATGTCATTTAGAAAGATAGAAAGACCGAGGGGCGCGCATTCCCGGCGTGACGGTGATTTGGGTTTGGTTCTGGTTCGGGGTTCAGGACACGGATTTTACTAATATACCCCCGAGGGTTTGATGGTCCCTTATAAGTCGGACGAGGTCAGCCTTCCACGGACGACGAGGCAACATGGGACGGAGTTTACTTGTTCTAATGAGGCATTTTATTCGTATAATTGAGCATCTGCTACGTCTCTACGCTTCGTCGTCGTGTGTATGTGATGTGGTATCTAGACGTTGCATTCGTCGTCCCATCTATCGTCAATCCGTGTCTAGATGTCCCCCGTCCGAGATCAAATCTGAGTTTGATCATCCCGTCCCGTCCCGTCCCGTCTTGCGTCACGGCAGCTCGTGTCGGTGCAAGGTTCCCATTTCTGTCGTACAGCGCATGTTCATATGTGATTGTAAATCCGTGCGTCACCCAGCCTACCCCGTGTAACCCCTCCTCTTCCGCCACTCAGCAACGCCCTTCTCAATCTCCGCCCACGACACCCCGTCGCGGACGAGGTGCATCGTGACCCCCAAGCTCTCCGTGTCCCGGTTCCGACTCTCGTCGTCGAAGAACAGCATCTCCGTGAACGGGATCCCCGTCTTGCGGAATATGCCCTCAAAGTGCCTGATCTTGCTGCTCGGATAAATCTCCAGCCCGCCGTCGAAAAAGTCCAGCGCCCTCCTCGGCTTCTCCTTCTTCCCGCTGTTGCCGCCTAAGGTAGGCTCGTCGGCGCTCGGCGCGGGTACGTGCAGCAGCTTGAGCATGTCCCGCGCGAGGTCGGGCGCGCTGGTGCGCGAGGCGACGGCGAGCTTGACCCCCGCCAGGGGGAGGGTGTACAGCACGCGGGGCACCTCGTGGTAAAAGCCGAAGGACTCGCCGTGGCGGTCGACGGCGGCGGAGTGCGAGGCGTTGGCCTTGAGCGGGCCCGAGACGTGGGTGTCGACCCAGAAGGGCCAGAGGGTGTAGTCGAGGTCGAAGACGATGAGCTTGGGGAGGGGGAGGTCGTCGGTGAGGATGCGCGGGAGGGAGAGGGAGTTCGTGGTCGAGGTCGAGGGTGTCAGGTTGGAGGCGCTGCCGCCCTGGGGCGTCTTGGAGAGTTTCTTCGGCATCGTGGGCTGGTGTTTGTTGTCGAGGGGGTTTGTGGTTGGTGGAAGGGAAAGTTATTGGAGGGGCTGCGTTCGCGATGCGATTGCGATTGGGGCGGATTTCGTCACTGGTCGGGGGCGTTGGAGCTTCCCGCCGCGGGGCTCGTGCAGGGTGCTCGGGCCAGGGGTCCGAACTCTGGAAAAAAGTGCAGAACAAAGACAAAAAGATGCGAAGAAAATCTGAACAGCGCGGATGGAAACTCCCGCATCGACGAAATGTCACTGAAGGTTGAGCACGACAATTTGATGACAGCAAGAACAAAAGATTCGACGTTGGCCTGATTCGAACAGACGCTCCCGAAGGAACAAGATTTCTAGTCTTGCGCATTAGACCACTCTGCCACAACGCCAGTGGGAATCCGCTTTGAAGCGGAGATGCTTGGATCGGCGGTCAAGGTAACCAAGTACCTTTTGGCATTGCTGGTTGGTGATTCCGGAGCCGCTCGCTTGGAATCCTCTGTCGCTGAAGAGAAGACGAAGTCCCAGAATTTCTGAACATTGACAGAAAAGATCAATACGCAGCCTTGATTCGAAATATGCACGGGACGGTTATAGATATTGAGAGTCTGACCGAGTGTTTGGTCAACCGGCACAGTGCCGACGGACAGGACCTGCATGCGACGACCAACCACAGATCCAGCAGTGCTGTTATGGAATCCCTTTCCCCTTTAACAAATGTCACGATTTAACTATTTCATTATCCCCGTTTCCGTAGTTGTTTCTTCAACTGGCCGGTGTCTCTGGGTATTTCATAGGGCAGATCCGGCGCCGGAGACCCACTCCGAACCCGGCGACGGCCGTTAAAAGCCTGAGGGACTGGACTAGATCCGACGGCAAGCGACCATGGTCATGCCACTGGAGTTCATCTTGACCTTTGCAGAGTAAGCAGTACAATTTCTTTACTATCGGGCCTTCGGTCTCTCAAGGGCCCGCCGGGAATTAGAAATGCGACCCTGCTAGAGCACGGTACACGACATTGCCCTAAAAGAAGCATCAGCCATCACCATCTCATCTCCAACCACGATGCCTGCCAAACCCCAAGGAACCTTGTCTGTTACATCACATTTCGGCACTACTTTTGAACTCTGAACTGTGGTCTCATGCGACAGACAAACATTGTGTTTCCTTCTTTTCTTGCATCATGTTTGTTCCACGCATACGCGACAGCCAGCAGCAGCAACAGCGCCTCCTGCACAGATACCCGGCAGTTTCATCTCTACCAGCGCAATCATCCAACAAAGACACTGTTTCACTCCGTCCCGCGCGCGTGATGATCAGCAGCGAAGTCGAGACCCGATCCCGACCGGGCGTCTCGGAAACCCAGGCAACGCGCGTCTACCACCCGTTCCCGACGCCACGGCTTCAGCCCAGCGGTCTGAGTTTCGGCACCGCGCCAGCCATCCGAAGTTACACGCCACCCGCGGGCCCTTGGAACCAGGGGTTTTCGTGTCCTCACACAGCGTTCGCCGGACTCTTGGGCGGTCGTTCCCCGGTGCAAGTACCGAGCGTGCGCGAACGTCCGGATGGACTGGTGGTGGGGTAGTGCGGGGGAAACAAGCTGCTGATGTTGCCCCCCTCCAACGGCACTTGTAAAGCTGGGACCTCGGGAGCTTGGGGATGACGGAGGCGAAAGATATATGCCACCTTCTTCCCCTCCCGTTCCTTTCTCCCTGTGATTCTTCTTGGTTTTTGCGACCGATTTCGAGAGCCGTAAGACCAACGCACCAGTCCCGAGTCCCATAACGACACTTACACGACCGCCCACGATGCCCGACCGCCAGATCCAGCTCGTCCGCCTCGCGCACGTCTTCTACAAGCACAAGAACATCGACGCCGCGCGCCGGTTCTACGACGACTTTGGCTTCTACGAGATCGAGACCGTGGGGAAGAGGACGTACTACCGCGGCTACGGCAGCGAGCCCTTTGTCGTGTGCGCCGAGGAGGCCGACGAGGATGAGTTCGGGGGTCCGGCTTTCGTAGTTGAGTCGGCCGAGGACCTGGAGATCGCCGCCGCAACTTTGCCGGGGGCGACGGCCGTCTACGACCTCGAGGATGTTCCCGGCGGCGGAAAGTGCGTCACGTTCAAGGACCCCGTCGATGGCTGGCCGTTCCACTTGGTCTACGGCCAGAAGGCGGTTGAGAGGAAGGACCCGGGCTTCCCGAACCTGAAGTTCAACTTTGTGAGTCGTGGCGTATCGAAAGATTGGAAGACGGACCGGTTGCTGAATTCCAGGGACCCGACAGCCGACGGAGAAGCACCGCGAGGTCAACCACAAGCAGCGCTTCACCAAGAGGCCCGCGCCGGTGCACAAGCTGGGCCACTTTGGCGTGTGCCTGACCGACTTCGACAAGGCGTACGAATTCTACACCAAGCACTTCAACCTCTTCCCGAGCGAGGTAGGCTCTCTGCCGTCATCGCCGCTGATCCATCTGTCCGGTGTCATTAACCTCTCGAGTAGATCGTCCACGCCCCGGACAATAAGAAAAAGAAGGTGACCGTCTTCTTCCGCCTGGCGCGCGGCAAGGAGTACGTCGACCACCACTGCTTCTTCTTCTTCGAGGGCCCCAAGTTCCACGTCCACCACTCGTCGTTCGAGACGCACGACTTCGACGCGCAGGTGCTCGGGCACGACTGGCTGCGGCACCAGGGACACAAGAGCTGCTGGGGCGTGGGGCGGCACATCATGGGGAGCCAGATCTTTGATTACTGGTGAGTCTTGGAGAGGCGACGGTGCGCTTCGGATGGATCATGGTTGACGTGATGCGTGATAGGTTCGATCCTTCCGGCTTCATCATGGAGCACTACGTCGATGGTGATCTGCTCGACGACGGTGAGGAGACGCACTACAACCCGGCGTCGCCTGATAACCTCCACGTTTGGGGTGAGATATCTCTTGGAGTGATGTACGGCCCGTTGCTGACTTGACCTGTAGGACCCGAGGTGCCTTCAGATTTCTTGCAATGATTGCCCAAAACGGAGTGGCTGTCTGCGGCTGCGAGGCGTGTATTTGGGATCGCGTTGGGATCTACGCGTTGATACCTAGCCCAGGCACTCGATCAGCGAACATGTAAATAATAAGAACGAATTGAGAGACTCTTCAGACTGTGCCCGTCGTTGCTTGCAGGGGTCATGACCGCGGAAACTCTCCACCAGAGCCGGAGGCCATCGAATGTCTCCCAGCGAAAACGCGACGACACGGCCTCAACCACAACTGTCGCCAACTCTCTGACGCATGACCAAAGACCAGACGAGAGCTGAACGAGGTATTGTAGCTTATGGCGGTGATAGTAGCAGAGCCGATATGGGATCTGTTAATGGTGGCAAACGCATGAGCGCTGCCACTCCAAACGCCGTCAATCAACATCGCACACCCGCGCAATACTCGACGACTGTTATCGACAAGGCCCCGCGACGAATCGGCTCGTCTCCTGACGTTACGACCAGAAACACTTGAGACGACCTTGTCCATGCCTTGAAGACGGGGGAGCGCGGTTTCCCAGGAACCATGGTTCACAAGCACGGGGCAGAGGCCGAGCCGGCGGGATTCAGCCGATCGGGGGTGCCGCTGGTTCCCAAATAGCATCAGCCTTTTTAAAGCTCCACGTCTAAGCGCTGCGGCGGCTTTGCGGATACTTACCTACTCGATTACTCTTCGGTTTTCGGAATATGGCAAGACGGCGAGGGCCGAGGGATATATGGACGTTTTCCTGAAAAGGTTCACCAAGCACGCAGCGGCGGCGCGAGTGGGAACAAAAGAGGAGCCAGGGATCCGATGGGAAATTCGACGTGACGCGAGTAAATGGCCGGTTTCCCGATCAAGAAGCTCGAGCTGTCAGCTCTCGTCAACCGCAATGTAACCTTGCACTTTAGACTTTTTTTCTGGGTCCCAATTCCCCATCAACGACAGCAACTTTCCTCGATGGTCCAGTGGTGAGGATATCGGCTTGTCATCGGTGCCATTACGAGTCAAACGAATCGATAATCGACAATTAGCACTCCTAAGACGGGTAATCGGCGGACCGGGGAGCTAACCAGCTCCCAGCTAGATCCCCGGAAATATTGGACGGGGTCGCTGTTGACGAGCATGAACTTCCCTTGGTGACCCCTGCAACCTTCGAACCAAACGAACCAACAGAGGCAAAGCCCCCGGTCCCGGCCTTCCCGTCTGTGGTCGCATTCCCCATCGGCACTGCCTCCCCCTTGCGGAATCGGGCTCTGCTAATCTCCAGGCATCGTGGCAGGCTCCAGAGACTCGAGAGCTCATATGAGCTAGTAGACGAGTCGAGGACAAGCTTCAACGGCTGCCAAGGCGCACGTGTTGATGGCCTCGGCGAATGGCAGGGCAGCCCGAGGGGAGATGTGAGCTAGTAGTTGCTTGTATTCTCTGCTAGCCGTCACCTATCAGCAGCCTACAAGGGGGGTGGTGTTGAGTTGTCAGCTCTCTTTTTCTCTCTGCCAACCAGCTCGTTCGGCCGTCTCTTTGGGGCAGGTTTCAGTGAATCAGGGGAGCATCGGGCGGTTACCTCCAGCCACTGGGCTGCGGGGGAAATGGCACGTCGAGAAGACGGGAGAACACTGTTGGCGGGCTAGACAATCGTCCGATGCTCTCAATTCATGGGTTCGAGGGGGGCAAGGAAGCTGATGATCATTTCGCCCTGCAGCTTAGATGGGGACAGCGTCGCAGCGGAGCAACCCGGTGGGCCAGAGGACTCAGGGATCACCGATTGAGGGAAGGATGACAGGCCTCTCACGATGGCACGTGTTGGTCGTTCCTCTAGCCTTTACTTTATAAACTGCGTTGCCGATCCCGTCGTTCCTTGTCTTTGTTGTTCGCTCAAGCCTCGCCTTCCATCGCTTCGCCTTCTTCAACCCTCAACCGGCCCATCTTAGTCGCTCATTTCACATACACAACCCACAACTCAAACATTCCAAGATGCGTGCCACTTCCACCTTCGCCCTGCTCGCCCAGGCCCTCGCGGTCCAGAGCGTCCGCATCGTCCAGTCCAACGACGACGGCTGGGCCGAGCAGTACACCCGCTCCGCCAACGCGGCCCTCAAGGCCGCCGGCCACGACGTCCTCCTCTCCGCCCCGGCCGAGAACAAGTCCGGCTCTGGTATGTGTTCTCAACCTTTATTTCCCATCTTTTCACACTCCTTGCTAACATCTCTCAGGCTCTCGCGACGAGGAGCCCAAGCCCCGCGACACGACCTGCCAGTACGACAGCTGCCCCGCCGGCAGCGGCCCCGTCGGCCTCAACGAGACCGACACCACCCTCCGCTGGGTCAACTCCTACCCCGTGACGTCCATGCGCTACGGCATAACCCAGTTCGGCCCGGAGATCTGGGACGGCCAGGGTCCCGAGCTGGCCGTCTCCGGCCCCAACGTCGGCTCCAACCTCTGGCTCTCCGTGCTCTGGTCGGGCACCGTCGGCGCAGCCGTCTACGCGTCCAAGGAGAAGAAGGTCCCCGCCATTGCGTTTTCTTGCGCGTCGTCGGGCGTCCTGCCCTGGAACACGGAGCCCGTGCCCACGCGTAGCAGCGTGTACGGCGAGCTGGCGGCCCGCTTCGTGGACAAGATCGTGTCCGGGGGCGCGCCGTACCTCCCGGAGGACGTGTTTCTCAACGTCAACTTCCCGCAGGTTACGGATGATGAGTGCAACGACCCGGAGGAGTTCAAGTGGGTGCTGAGCCGTATCAACCCGGGCATCTTCTCCGGCCCCGACGTCGGCACGTGCGGGAGCAAGGACCGCCTGCCCGAGGAGAACAAGGTCGTCGGCACGAGGGGTTGCTACATCTCGATCAGCGTCGGCGATGCCAGGGACAAGACCACCGCGCCGCTTGAGAAGCAGCAGCCTGTGTTCGAGAGGCTAGGCGACTTCCTTTCCTGCCTGCCTTGAGTGGTGAGATGAAGATGGGAAGTGACGAGGGTGGGGTATAATATCAGGATACTTAATGAATACAAGATGAATATGTAATAGCTTGATCAAATCTGCAATGCATGACTTACTGTTGAACCCATGGTATAAATAGAGAGCTTTTGATGGATCGCTCTCTTTTCTACGCGAGCATGCTGTCCCCGGGAAGGGTCGGCCAGGATTGACCAAGTGCCATTGTTGTGATGACACGGTAAGGCTCCAGAGCCATCGATTCAACACGTATTCTACAAAGGTTTCTTGGGCCAGAAGGGCATGTATTTATATCGATTCTAGAAGTGTAAACAAATGACCACATCACAGGCAGAGGCAGGCTGTTGTCAGAAGGAATAGCATGCAACAACAGCAGCAGCAATAGCAGTTACAGGGCATTCTCTTTATGCCAGCGCGCATGTTACGGCCAGCCTTCTGACAGTGAGGGTATGTTAACAGAAGCTGAGGTTTGACGCTGTAAACAGTACTGCAGGGTGCTGAAGGGATCCTGAGGGTCAAGGCACTTAGGTGATCAGTCTAGGTGTCTAACAAGAGGGTCGTAGGGTGTCACGACTGAGGGCTGAAAGTATCCGAAGATTGATACGAGGTTGATAGCTGGAGAACTATGGAAGTCTGATCTCGAGCGGTCTCGAGCTCATCCTATATACAGCTCCCGAACAGTCCCTTTGTTGCGGATAGGTTGGATATCTGCGATATCCAACATATCCATGGATCGGATGGATAGCGAGTATATCCAACATATCCATCCTTTGTCTTACGTCCGTCCTGTTCCCATGGTCACGTGACCTCTACCATAGTTCTTCCTTTCCGAGGATTCCTGGTTACACCTGTGTTACTGCTTACATATGTCCTGCGTTAGCCGCCGGGATCCAAGGCGGGGTTGTTCCAACGTGTTATGCCTAACGGGTCGTAACAGTAGGGAGAGGTTTATCAAGACAACTCGGTATAAACAGGCGTGAAGCTGGGTAGTATATACAGGCAAACTGTTTACGTCCATATCTAACTCCTAGCTTCAACTTATACATTACCGGTCATATTGGGCACGAAGCAAGGTCCACAGAATCTTGTGACCAATTGTTTATAGAGGAGATAGCAAGAAGGGCGCTGCCAGGTTTCGGTGGAAACGCTCAGCCAGTGGACCTTTGACTACCAAACTCTGAGCAACCTCGGGGTCAAAGGGTCGCGTCCCCGAGTCGCATTCAGGATGCGTCAATAGGAATCAAAGCTCCTGCCATACCTTGAAGATCCAACTATAAAATGCTCATTAATTTATAGAATACCCAAAAGACCAGTACGCCATCTAAACCCGCCTATCAGAAACCTTCCCTGCGACGACCTCGCGATTCGCCGCCACGGTGTTATTGAATGCCGATACATCCCGGTAGTACAGCTGCGTCGCCTTCCCCTCGTCTGACAGCCCGTCGAAAGCAAAGACCTGCCGCGTCTTTCCGACCCCCGAAGTCACCGAACCGTCGGCATACCTCGAGTAGTTTGCAACCCCGTCCCTCTCCGTGGAGATGACGCTGCCGGCCCACCTGTCCCCAGATGCCTCAAATGCTTCGAGGCCAGTGGGGTACACGGTATTGCCGGAAACCTCAAGCCTTAGACCTTGGTTTAGCTCTGCCCAAAGCGTGAGGTTTCCCTCGGGCAGGGTGATCGTTGTGGTGTTGCAGAACAGCGGGTACGAGTAGCTGGTCTCGTACGCCCACCCGGGGGCCTCGGCCGACTCCTGGCCGATGGTGGAGAAGGTATTGACGGCGCCGCTGCCCCAAAGATAGATGCTCCCAAGGTTGGAGTACTCCAGGCTCTGGGACCAGGTGGCCGTGCGGTTGCCCTTCTGGGTGCTGAGTTGCGAGGCGATAGAAAAGTCCCGTTTCACTGAGACAGAGAAGTCGAGGGATTCGTTCCAGCCCGTGGCGTTTTGCCTAATGACCTGATAGAAGGAGATGTCGGGATCTTCGTTGGCGATGGCGCCGACGACGCCGGTCGTGACACTGTCCTTGTCGTCGAGCCAGAGGAAGACCTTGCCCGCAAGGTACCAGCTGCTCTCGGTGGTGTTGGATAGCGTCGCATTTTCGGAGCCGTCGTCGATGAGCCCGACGACTTTAATCTCGAAGGTGTGGCTCCTTCCATCGCACAGCAGCGGTAGCCACGGGCTGACGTCGATCTCGTGGTCTCTTAGGTCGAAGGCGTCGATTCCTACGATGGGGCGGTGCAGCTGGGGCACCACACCACCGGTGAAAACGGTTGGGTACGGCCAGTGCACGCCGGCCAGGTTGCCGTCGATGAGGAGCTGGACCTCGCGGAAGGGTGAGAATCCCGGTAACGTGCTGTCG
The DNA here is from genome assembly GCA_014235955.1 of Colletotrichum sojae. NCBI lineage: Eukaryota > Fungi > Ascomycota > Sordariomycetes > Glomerellales > Glomerellaceae > Colletotrichum > Colletotrichum sojae. The sequence continues at coordinate 68,069 of WIGN01000170.1, read as the reverse complement.
AGGCTATAGTAAAAAGAGTCAATAGCCGATTGCGGGACGTTGCTCCACCAAAACTCGTCGTTGCCCTGGGCCTTGACGTTGACGGAGAAAACGGCGCGGTTCACGTTCCGAGGGAACTGGATGGAGGCAGTGGCATTCTCCTCGGGATACGTCCAGAAGCTGGCAGTCTCGGGAGACTTGAGCGCGGAGACGGGGAGGATCAGGTCGGCGGGAGCCTGGCCTCCGCTGTGAGTGGGGCTCTTGAAGAAGGTGGCCGTGATGGTGGAGTTCAGCAGTCCGGTGTAGACGTCGTTGACGACGTTGTCGAGCTGGAAGATGAGGTTCTGCGGCTGCCTCCACAGGGACAGGTAGGGCGTCGTGTCCTTGAGCCAGGTCCAGACGATGCCGGAGGCGGTCGGCTCGGCGGTGGAGGTGGAGAAGATGTTGACATCGCCGAGGTAGACGGAGCCCCAACGGTCGAACTGGCGGCCCTTAACGTGGACGGTAAAGTTGAGGACGACGTGATCAAAGTCGAAGTCGGGAGGGGCGTAATCGCCAACGAAGGGGGAGCCGTAGCTGTTGGCGAACTGATGATCCATCAGAGTCACCGTGACGGACTCGCCGGCAGGCTTAAGCACAGGCTGGGCGACCTGGAAGCATTCCAGAGACGGCCTCGCGGCGTCGGCGTCGACGTCCATCTCGTATGCCATTCGGGCGATCTGGGCTACGGGGCTGTGCTTCTTCTGAGGCGCGCGAACCTCGAGATGCGGCGAAGGATAATAATCATGATGGTAGTCTGGTTGAACCTGTAAGACGGTAGCGAAAGATGAAGTCGCAAGAAAGCCAAGCACAAGGACGACGGCCGTAAGCAGAGATCTCCGTGACCAGTCGCTCGTTCGTGCCACCGCCATGGTGGGTGGGAGTCTCGCGATGTGTCGAAAGGTGACCGGGATGAGGTGTTGAGTTGCAGTTGTTTGCGACAGGACAGAATCTTGGCTTTTGGCTTAAGCTCGGGGCGCTCAGGCGCAGGTGCGACCGATGTCGACAGCAGGAGCGGGCGGCATTCCGGCACACGCGGGGAGAAGAAGGAGCTGCACCAAATGCGGAAGGTGACGTCCGAAACCTCTCCTTCCCCCACGACGCCGATATCAAAGAAGATAGGTAATTGGGAATCGAGGAAAGTACGAGTTGTATAGAGTACCTACCCAGGTACCTACCTATACGAAGTGATAATAGGGAAGGCAGGCACAGGCAGGCACAGGCAGGCACAGGCAGGCACAGGCAGGCAGAGGCAGGTGGAAGGAGCGAAGGGGCTTATATAAGCGGCATTGTCTCGTCACGTGTCCGCGCTGGGGACACAACGGCACAATGCAGGAAGGGACATTAAGAAAGAAGATTGCTGGTTGATATTGATTGGAACTTTTGCATCACAGATTGAACAAATGTACTGTCCTCGATTGGCCAGGATCGGGTCTTGGTTGGCTGATGGGCCGGCCTTCGTCCACTTTCCCGCACCGTCAGGCTGCGGGGCCAACTTCATCCATACCTAACTCAACAACATGGCCACGCTCTCTGCGGTTCACCAGGATCTGCCACTTGAGGCATCCAGGAAGGAGATACGCCTCCTAACGGTCGAGCCCGCCAAGTGGAAACAGGATGTTCGCGCCAGACTCCATGTGGCCGGCCTCGAAGACGGCACCCAGTACTCGGCACTATCGTACGTCTGGGGCCAACCCGATCCCGTAAATGAGCAGCGCGTCTGGGTCAACGGACATGCCGTTTCCGTGACGCCGAACCTATTCCTCGCGCTCAGGCGACTGCGTGCCTACGCGGGTGGGGAGGAGCTGGTGATTTGGGTCGACGCGCTCTGTATCGACCAGTCCAACTCCGAGGAGCGAAGCCAACAGGTCGGCATGATGGGGGACATCTACCGCGGGTGCGCCGAGGGGCTGGTCTGGCTGGGCGACTTCGAGGCGCGCCACGGCAAGGACATACCCGACTGTTGGTCCTTCACCGATGATGACAGCGACTACCTGAGCCCCTTGTGGCTCCGGTACTTGGACTACTTTGGCGCCGAGAACTTCTACCAGGGGACGCTGGACTACGACGATCTGGTTCTCTTGGATGAAATGCCTGATATCTGCGTAGATGATGACAGGGTCCGGGAACTGCAGGACCTTGGAGTGGCGGACGCGGTCTTTCACTTTGCCTGGTTTCTGCGACAGCTCCAGTCGCTAGACGGGTTCTGCGACGCGACGTGGAAAATGGTGCCTCACAAACTGTTCGCGCCCCCTGAGGAAGTCCCGGGGGACTGGAGAGGGTATTGGTCGCGGACCCGCGAGTTCCTCTCCGTCGTGGCCGACGACCCCTGGTTCCGGCGTCTCTGGGTGGTCCAGGAGCTGGCCCTCCCGCCGCGGTCCCGGGTCCGAGTCGTCTTCGGGCCCGTTTCGATGCCCGTGAGGGCCTTCACCGACGGGCTGGCCATGTTGCCGCGCACCAGGGTGTTGGAGTGGGACGGCCAGGGGAAGCACGAGAACCGTGAGCTCTTCGGGCTCGTGGACCGTCGCAGACGTGAGATCGAATACATCATAACCCCCGCCTCTTTCGATGCCTTCGAGCCGTACGACGACACCTCCGTCGTCGGCCTGAGACTCCACATGCTGCACCGCGAGGCGTCGGTCGACCACGACCAGGTGTACTCACTCCTCGGCATCGGAAGCTCTTCCGCGAGGCCGGACTACGGCAGCGACCCCGGCGTGGCATTTACCCAAGTCTGCGCGGAGAGCGCTCTGCGGAACCGCTCGGGCTCGATCTTGTTTCTGTTCTTCTCCGCCATCAAGGGCCGGTACCCAGACACCCCGAGCTGGGTCGTCGACTGGACCGTGTTCCAGGTGGACGCGAAGCGCCGGGCGTGGCTCGAGCTACGCTACCGATACCTCACGTTGAAGAGACCACACAAGGTCAAATTTCCCAATACCCAGAGGAGCCCCGCGGTCGTAGGCGGGTCTCTGTACGTCGACGGGGAGGAGATAGATGAGGTAGCGAGCATTCTGCCCGGTCCCCTTTCGACCGGAGAAGATGACGAGTCGTTGCGGTGCCCAAAGAGTCCCACGAGTCCCCATCCCGGAAGGGGCGGCTGGCTCTGGGGAGAAGTGTGGCTGAGGACTCTGTGTCTCGACTTCAACGCGGCGATGAGCGGGATCCTTACAAGGAAGACGATGGAGCACTTGCTGGTTGTCTTCGGCTATCGAGATATCGAGGTCAGAGAGGATGGAGACATCACCCACGATCGGTTTGCACTCAGGGAAATATTCTGTAAAGAGCGTCAGGCCCATTCACCGGCCGAGACGCCGATGGACCCGGGTTGCGAGGCAGCTATGAAAGTTGAGCGGAAGAGGCTAAAGGAGCACATGCGAAGGATGATGGACGGATGCCGGCTGTTCGTGACGCGGAAGGGGTATCTCGGCTGCGGGCACGAGAGCGTAGCGGTTGGCGACAAGCTGTTTCTCGTGCCTGGAACGAACGCCCCCATCGTTCTCAGGTCTTTGGGGAAGGCAACCTCGGAACCCGAGGAGACATTCCGTGTTGTGAGTGATGGCTTCGTCCTCGGGCTGATGAGCAAGAGCGATTGCTGGTTGGCAGCCCCGGAGCGTTTGAAGCGCTTACGGATCGTGTAGCGGCAGCCGATTGTGTTTCTCTCGTTTCAATGGAGGCTCTTTTTCCACAACCATCATCATTATATTGAGGGAATGTGGGATACTCAATCCAGGGGCCACACTGTGGAATGAGAGTCCCCTCTTGAACTTGGGTGGGATGATGGATGACTCGAGATGATTCAGGGTGACCTAGTGCCGATTCTAGGTACTGAGTACTAAATGCTGCGGGTGTGCAGGGTAAGCACTTAATGTACTTCCTACCTTTACTGGGCAAGCATTGGCGACAGTGAGTGACTCGGCGCGTGAATCACCTGCCGAGGGCCCCAGAGACGTGGTTTGCGCTCGCGTTCTGATTGGTCAGAGCTCTTGAGTCGAATGTGTCATGGTCCACCTACTAGGTACCCAGGTAATAGAGTCCGCCGGAGCTAACAGCGGACGCTGCGATCCCCGGATCCGTCCCTTCTCCTTCCCTCTTCCACCTGCACCTCTTCTCGCTTCATCTTCATCTATAGACTTCAACTCTCTTACCATATCGCATACATTAGACGCCATAACATACTTACACGCCATCACTTACCTAGACTAGACTGCGAACCCCCAAGAACGCGTCCCCGCGCCGCTACCCCCTTATCAGCAGCACCTCCACCCCGCGATCGCCGCCGCTTATCGCCCTTATCGGAAGCCCTGAACCCTACCTCGCGTCCCGGCCTTCACCATCGCGACTCAATCCGACGATCCCATCGCTCTACCACGTTCGAATACTATACACTGCCCAGCATGGCTATCTACGGCGCCGTCCCTCCTCCCGAGAACCTCGAGGCTTCCGCTGCCACCCCCGCCGCGGCGGATCCGTCCGTCCCGACCCTCGCGCAGACGCCGCCCCTGGCCGCCCTCAACCCCCCTCAGACCGTCGCGACCCCGGTGGACATCGAGTCGTGGTCCCTCCAGGCCCTCGAAGCTCTTAGCATCAGCCCGAAGGCCCGCGGGACCGGGACGCCTCTCGCCATCAACATCGACGCGCAGGTCACGACCACCTCCGTCACGATCGCTGCCGACGCGCAACCCGCTCAGAACCCTCCCATCCGGCGACCGCTGAGCCGAAGAGACAGCCAGAAGAAGAGGGAGGCCTTGCTAAAGGGAAACGAGGGGAGCAGGCAGCGCAGGCGATGGGAGAATGGTCCGTTATCCTCTCATCCCATCCCACCCGTCCCAACCCCGCCGCCGTCCACCGGCATTGCTGTCCGTTGAAGGCCTCCCCGTAGCTAACCTGTTCCCTCCGCGAAACAGACCGCCTCGTCGGCGTCCCGAACGTCCAGCCCCCCATGCCGGACGACTGGGAGGTCCACCCGACCTACCCCGTCCAGGTCGTCCCCTACCACATCGCCCAGTTCTGGGACACGGGCCTCCGCCAGCGCATCGAGGACAAGACGGCGAAGCTGCAGGCCCAGCGCAAGAAGCAGCAGCGCAAGAACGGCTCCGCCACGGGCCTCGGCGTCGGCGAGGTCCCCCGCGACCTGCGCGACACCGCCAAGCGCACCCCCGCCATCAGGGGCTGGGTCCGCGTCCTCGAGGAGCCCGTCCGCAGCTTCCTCAAGGAGCACAACGAGGACAGCGACGCCGAGGGCACCAGCGAGGACGAGGAGATCGTCTTCGTCGGCCGCAAGGGCATGAGCGCCGCAGGGCGGGGCTGGAAGAAGGCCCGCCGCGAGGTCGGGAGTGAGAAGGTCGACACGGGCATGGTCTTTGACCAGCTGGGCGACGACGAGAGCGCCTCCTTCAAGTGCGTCGCCCTTCTTAGAACTGTTTTCTGGCTTGCTAACTTCTTGCGCGCAGGCGATGGCTGACGCACTCCATCTCGGACTACTACGGCCTCGAGTCCCGCTCCGTGACGACGGGCAACCCGGAGCGCCGGGTCGTCTACGTCACCGTCAAGGAGCCCAGCAAGCGGTCGGCGCCGAGGAAGCACACGGCCCTGCCGCGTCCGCTGTGGGAGATGTGCTGATCGTGTACCGGGACCTTGTTCCTTTCCTCTTTCGCTTCTCTCCCTCCTTTTGTTTCCTATGGTTTTCTCATCATGATTCATCTTTTGCTCCTGTTGGCATCTCCGCGCTAGACGATAGGGTCGCTTGAATCTCGACCCGAGAGGGTTAGTCCTAAGTGACATTGCATATGCAGTACATGTGTTGGCTTTTTGTGTTAGAAGGTAGTGAGTGTTTGTCGCATCGGGTTACCGAAATCCAATGGCACAGCGACGTTGCAAGCGCTGATTGTCATTGCAATGAGCGCCTTTCCATTCCGAGGTCGACGGTGTGCATGCGTCGTGTCGGGGATCGTGTATCTGGCATAGCTTCCTGGGGTGCTCGTGACTGGTGATCACCTCTCACCTCCTACATTGTTGTATATAACCGCTCCTCCGCCGTGATCAGCGAGCCCTACATCCCAGATGGCGGTTGTTGCCAACGTCCGTCTAGGTTGCGCCAGTCAGTTTGCGTTGACGTCCTGTCCGTACTTACGTTTACTTGTATCACGTAGCGAGGGATAACTGCAACAGCTGTGCTTCTACCTAGGTCAGGCGCCATGCCGGTCTTTGCGTATTCTGCGGTAAGATAAGTGGACGGCGGAGATGACGGGAGACAAACGCACCTTCTTGCTCGTTGAGTTCGCGTGGGGGGGGGGGGTGGTAGTCTGCGACGTGAAAGATCTTGGTTGACTTCCCGGGCAACGAACTCCTAGTCCGGCCGCCCCAAGAGCTGCTGGTCCGGTGTTCTTCACCAAGACGAATCTGTTGTCGCCTTTTAGGACTGACCGGATCCGCTCGGGGGCTTTATACCATCGTCTTGGGACACTACTTCCACCCTGGACTGGACTGAACGAACGCCAGCTATTCCGACCATTCCTGCTCGTGATCGTGAGTGGTGTATAAAAGAAGCGCTCTTTTGACGACGCCTTCAACGACGGGATGTCAAGGCGTGTCACTGGCGAAGGAGACACGAGACTCCGATCTCACAGCTGGCCTCCCTACTGCTCCAGTTCCAAGTACCATACAGTGAATGAGAAGCAAAGTTTAAATCCATGCGTTGTTCTTGCGACGATACGAGCGAGACAGAATGGGACCGAGACTGGCGGGCGAAAGAAGGCAGAGTGTGTACCACCTGCAAAAAGATCTCATACGAGCATCAGAACCGCCAAAGAGGCTAAACTTACTGCCGTTCTGTGTTGAGGTGCAATCACAACGTCCCGTTCAAGCTCTTAAATACGCCCACGAGACGAACCGCGAATACGCCGGCGAGTATTACGCTCTCTCTAAAAACTTAGGATATATAAACTCCCCTTTAGCTGGATTTTACATTGCTCTTTAGCCCGTAAAGATCCGTATCGACGGATAGCAATAATGGTACTTGATGAATCTGATCGTTTCTGTAAGGCGCCGATGACGCGAAAAGGTTGAAAAGCTTGCTTCTAAAAGACGCTTCGAGACAAAGTATGCGCCATCCCCGTCCGGCGTCTCTGCCTGCGTATCTCCAGGCTGAATACTTACAGAACGACGAGCTCCGGGAATTGCACCCACAGACGGTCCATTCCTGGTGCCGGCTTGTTTCTCTCAACCAGCGCAGTTTAAACCCAAATCCCGACGTTCAACAATTGAACAGCGCTGTCGGAGCAAGACCTGCTCATAATATACTATGCTCTGTATGAGAGTACGAGCATGAGCCTTCGCGCGAACTGAACAGTTTAAATACCCCCCCGTCACCGAGGTGCCAGATGCAGGTAGCCGAAAGACCGGCTTGAAGACATGCATTAGGAATTGTTAGGAACTCACCTCCCCTTGCCAGTGGCAGAGCCGGCGTCGGAAGACCCGTAATGACCCAACAGCGGGGAGAAAATAAACCACCAAAGAGACAAGGAAAAACAACATCCACGGGCCTTCTCATTCGGCCGAGGCTGGGCTGCCGACTCGCGGCACGGGCCTCATCCCATCGTCGCGGCGTGTTCGGCCTGGCGACGCGCTCGGGGATTGTCGGCGTTCGTCGACATTGACCCCCTTCACACCTCATCAGCAAAGTTACCTCCAATACACGCTCGGATTACTTTGAATTACCTACGTCAAAGACGTCTGCTGAGGGATGGAAGAAAGTTCGCAAACGATTTCAACAGATGTCATCTGTCTTGGAAGTGTCACTTGCGCGGTTATCCGTCACGGCCTGTCACTGACTGCCGTCCAGAAGACGGGAAGGTCCATGTGCAATAAACTTCGTTAAATGCTGCTGTGATGCAATACTAATACATTCTGCAGAGATGAGAAAGGGGGGAAAAGGGTCAAGGCTCGAAAGACGAAAAAAAAGCAAAAGCCAGCTCGGCACCCCGCCGCCTACTCAGTCATCGTGCGTGTTGTAGTTCTTGTGAGGGTCGCCGATGCCGCCCGGACGCAGGAGAGGCCTCGTCTCCCTCGCGACCTGGCGCTCTTCCCTGTCGCGGAGACGTTCCAGCTCCTCCTCGGTGTCTGCGTACCTTTCGGGATGGGCCGTGTACGGACCGGGCAGGCCCTGCTCCCAGCCCTCCGAGTACGTCCTCGTGGGGTTCGGCCGCCTGGGCTCGTCGACGTACGTGCCTCCCGGGGACTGCGGCTCTGCGTGGTGCTCCTGGAACTCGTAGTAGACGGCCATGCACAGGAGCACGCCCTGCATGGTGGCCGTCAGGAGGAAGATGCCCCACGTGCTCCAGCCCTCCCAGCCAAGCCGGGCGAACAGGCTGCCGGCGAAGAGGTAGCCGCCCGGGGTCTGGATGCACATCATCGGAATGCTCAAGCTGCCGACGTGCTTAATGTGGTAGGTCGTCCAGATTTGCGGAATGTACTGCACCGCCGCGAGGCCTGCAGCCATAACGCCCAGGAAGTTGGCCCACAGGTCGAGCTGGTCGTGGAGCGCGATGCTGAAGACGCCCGTCAGGATAATGACCAGAAGGCCGTGCAGGAGACACAGCGAGCCGACCGTGACGGCGGTGGTCTTGGTGGGCGGGGCGTCGGCAAGGTCTTCATCTGGGACGGTCGCATCGTTGGAGCGGAAGAAGACGAGGAACAGAACAAGACTGCCAGACAGGCAAAGTTAATACATAAGAAGGTTTTTGAGTTGGGTAGGTTGGGCCGTACATGAGAGCGAAGGATATCCACTGCACGCCGAGCTGGGCGATTCCCAACAGCCCGGCAATGCACTCGAACGTGCCGACCTCGCTGCAGCATTGTATGTCGCGTCTCGAGGGTGGGACGGTCAGGATGTTGGCGAAGCCGGCGGTGGCAGAGGTTGTTCCGAGAAGAACGAACCACGGCGAGATGCCCTCGGAGGTGCCCCTCGAGATGATGCGATAGTGTTGGGGCAGGTAGGAGACGAGCATGCCAATAAGAATGATGCTAGAACGGAGAACATTAGCTGTGGTCGAACCTTTACAGTCGACAGGCGGAACCGAGCTTACATCGAGACTGTCAGATTGAGGAAGCCAGGAGCGCGCAGCTCCTCGCAGCGGTCGTCAAAGACGGTGGCAACCATGCTTGGCTGGTGTCCGGCAGACTGGACGAGTGCGGTTCGGAGTGATGCCTCACGATATCTGGAGGGTACGGTACGGAGGGTAGAGTAGCTGGCAGCCGAGGCAGTCGATGCGTGGTCGGCCGGTATCGCCGTGGGCAGGGTGTTCCGTCACGCCGCGAAGCTGAGATGACGGGGTTCCGAGGCCACAGGCGCGAGGCAGAGCGACAAGATGTACGGAAGACACCAGGGCTAGCTACTCATTGCGTAATTGTCGGCAGACTGTAATCACCGCCCGCGGTCACGAGATGATCTGCCGCCTCGCTTCGTTTCGTTTCGTATCGGTCGGTCGGCCGTTCGGTGATTAAAACGGGGGTTGGAAGCCGAAATGAGAGAGGAGAGAGGTCGAGAGACGGGACGATTCGTTGGTGTCGTCGGGAGTCCGAGGCAAGGACCGCGTAGCTCGGGTCAAAAGATACGCTGATGTAACTGAAGAGATGCCCTCCTATGTCAAGAAGGCCAGTCCGAGGCGAGGCAGATCAGTCGTGGGAAGCTGAGCAAATGGTGCTTGAAGTGCGTGCCGTGTCGTGATCAGTTGGGGAGGAATTAAGTCCGGATACAGCGGGGTTGGAGATTGGATGCGACTCTGGAGGTGTTGCAACTTCTGGGGGTGGTGGTCGCAGCTGCCCGCCCGGAGTCAACAGGCACAGGGGCCCGGGGGCATATGGTCAGTGGGCACCTTCCCTCTATTGGCGTCGGAGGCGGCAGGTCCCTCGCCAATGAGCGCTAAGACCAGGAACATGCGTCGCTGGCGGCACCCATGACGTCGCTCCATGTCTGCACTGTGCAGTCTACCTACAGGCTACTGGAGCTCGCTGGCGGTGTTCAGCATGCTGTGCGCCTGCCCAGAAGGGCAATTACCTGGATTCGGAGCCTGAAACTCAGCCGTAAGTATATCACCACCTGTAACTCACCACCTCACCAGGCCTACAGAGGCATTGACCTGTACCTGGGTACCTGAGGTATAGAGGAACATGGGCGACTGATCAGCAAGAGCGCTGGGCCTCGGTGCAGCTGCCTGGAGGTGGAGCCTTTCTGCACCACCTAAACGCCCGGTCAAATCGGTGAGAGCGACGGTGAGCATAGCAACAGGGCCCTTCACCGAGACCGTCTCCACCCCCAGAGATGCGCCTGCAGTTTTCAGTCAGTCTCTCTTCTCAACACCCTTACGGCCTCCAGTATCTTCCGAGGCAGACTTTGCATCTCCACGACACACTTTCCGTCATCACCAATAACTTGCAGTTTCTCAGTCTTACGGCCGCAAACACCTGCAGAGACACGCCTGCTCTCGCCGGACCACCTGTGTCATCTCGGCGCTGCATTCCCTTGGTCTCCAACGCACAAGCACAATAACTGCCTCATTTACCATCGCCAATCACGCCCAGCCCAGTAATGTTAGCGCAATCTGCCTCATTTCTGGGCACCAACAATGATGCATTCCACCGAAAATCAGGGTATTGATCCCGTATTCATGGGCCAATCACCCGTTCCCGCCGATGAACCTGCTGCTCCTTCAATAGATCTCTTGGCTACTACCGAGCTAGCCGCCGCCGCCGCCGACACTCCCAACGGTACGAGCCCTAAGCCTGAGAGACCGACAAACTTCTTCCGCGGAGTTCAGTGGACTGTCGACGGTACGACTCTGGTTGCGTCCACCTCAGACAACCGGATATCGGCCTACGTTTTGCCCGAGGACCTGCTCGACCCGGCCGGCAGGCCTCGAAGTCTGACGCCGCAAGGGCAGCTGCGGCTTCCGGAACCCTTCTATGCGGCGGCTATCGCGCCGTACTTCTCGCTGTCGGAGCCGCAATCTCAACTGGCCTTGATTCCCTGCAAGGACCATCCCATCCAGCTCCGCCATCTCTTTCCCAACTCCGAATCCGCCCCTCCGCTGTCTACCTACAAGCTCATTCGACGCGAGACGGAGGAGTACATCTGCGCCGAGTCTCTCCTGTGGTCCTGGCCCGGGACGCACTTCCTCGTCGGCTCTGCCAATCGTCTCGACTACTTTGACGTATGCCGGACCGGCTCCGATGGCCCGACCCTCACCATCCCCACCATTCCTTCTAAGCGCCATCTTCTTAAGGGCGGCGGTGTGGGCATGAAAGGCATGGTATCCGCATTGTCGAGCCAGTACCCTGACGAATCTGGCGCTGCCATCATCGCAGCCGGCACGTGGACTCGTTGGATGGGTCTTTATGATGTGACGCGGACGAACAAGCCTGTCGCGAATTGGAGCATCAAGGGCGTGGACGAGGCCCATTTCGGCCAAGACGCTGGAGGCAACGGCATCGTTCAGACCATTTGGAGTCCCTGTGGACGCTACCTGGCCATCAACGAGCGCCAATCCAGCGCCATTCTGGTCTACGACGTGCGGGGAACCGGCCAGCCACTGAACCTGCTTGTTGGCCGCGCCGCCACCACGCAGCAACGGCTGACCTGCGACGTCTTTCCCGGAGCCCGAGGCTTCGAGCTTTGGGCCGGCACGCAGAACGGGGACGTCCTCGTGTGCGAAGATGTGGGTGCTAGAGAAGGCGTTCTTGAAAAGTCCTGGGACTGGGCAGCCCATCAATCGCCCATCGGCAGCATAGGAGTCCATCCTACCGGGTCGGTGGTGGCGACCTGTTCCGGTGGTTGGACCACACATGCAGACGGCGATCTAGATATCGAACTCGGAGCTACCGACGACATCGGCCGGCCTTGCTTGTCATCGACTCGCATCACCCCAGAGTCTTCCATCAAAGTCTGGACACTGGGTTCGAGCCCAGACGTCGTCCCGCTAGCATCCGCACCGGCATCGAGTTAAATTTAGAAGATGAGCCAAGGTCGATCCACTACCTTATTGATACCCTTCGAACCCTGGGTTGCACGAGATGATAACAGGTGACTAGTGCGGCTTCGGCTCACTCGACCAAGCTTGCGGGATCTAGCATGCACAGGGAGAAGGTTTCGTGCTGCTTGTAGCCAAGATCCACGAATAGCTCACAACCGCGGCTTGCCCGCATGGCATACTGCACGCGTGTTTAGGCCGAATGCGAGGTTAAAGGTCACCTGTGAGGATCCTGAGTCTCGGCTAAGCAACTAACATGGCGGCCCGCAAGTTGAATACACCAATCGCCCATCGAGGCAGAGATTGTCGTCAGCTCGTCCGAGCTTCTCCCGCTTCTCCAGACTGCGCAGCCACACGGATAGCATGCTGTCCGGTGCATCAGACGGAAGTCGATGACTAGGGGAGTTGAGGAAGTCGAAACTGGCTCAGGCCGTGTCGTGCACGGAGGGTCCGAGATACGACCCGCAGGTTTTCCCACCTAAAAGCCTGCTGCGATTCTGAGAGAGGCTGCTTCTGCCTTGCATGCCCGATCTCATCCTGCCAACTTCGCGATGTGATGCATGCGAAAGCCGAACATACGACTCACATGCCATCGTATTCCTGGACATGCATCTTTCATTCAGCCGAAGGGAGAACATCAGCCCAGCTCTTCACACACTCCAAGTATGCTACTGATGTCGTCATCACCGACCGGCCGGCAGAACAACTGGGACTGGACGGCCATGACCTCGGCCAAGATGAATGTTTCCTCTTGTTCTACACCGAGCAAGGTCTAGGGAACCCCTGACACGGATTTTCACGATACTCTTCAAACACCGTCGCCAGTGCGTCTTTCGACTTCTGAACAACGCCTCGGCCAAGTGTTCCCTGACCAAGTGTTCCTTGACCGATTAGACTATTTCCGAATCTGGACGCGTTCGTTCCTGACTAGCACTCCCATGCAGTGAGCCTCGCCGGGGACGCGGGAATTCGGATGAGCGACACCATCCCGCTGACCAAACCTGGCCCACCGCCGTCCTGGTCGGAAGCTCCCCGTTGGACGTATTGCACCAACCCGATGCTATTCGTGGCCGTGTAGGTTGGCTGCCGAGTCGGCTGTGTCCTTGGCTGAGAAGGATGGAATTTGAATCACGTTGGTCGTGGGATTCAACTCGCTCGTTTGAGAATCTCATGTCCTGTATGGCGCTCTATGCAGACAGCCAGGGACAAACAATAAATGTACTCTAATGTCATCGACGCGCGATTGGCATTCCTTCCTAGTCTAATGGACTTGCCGGCATTCGAATATTCCCACGGCCGAGAGCAAAGACGGCGGTTGGTGTCGCAAAGCGAGGGATTGCTTTGATCCTCAACTCAACGCACGTCTCGGCGATGTGATAAATGGACAGACTTTGGCGACTCGACATTGCAGGCCCTTCACCTGCAGCTCCCCACGTCAGGACTCAAACTTGAGATTGTTGCTATCCAAGCGGCCGGCATTCCATGAGCCGGAAGCTAAAGGAAGAAGCCTCATCGAAGGATCTCTGACAGTCTTGCAGGCTCACCTTCCATAAATACAACTGACGATGCCAGCCTCCACTGCGATACTGTCGACTCCAGCACCCCATCTCTCGCTTTCAGCTCCGACATCCTTCGCTTCTACTTTCTGCACTCCTGACCTTCGGGCGGGGTTCGATTCGTTACGGGTTTTGGTCCAGCACGTTTCTTGCTATTGTTCTTGATCGCGTATTTTCTCAAAGACCATGAAGACTGCATCTCTTATGACGGCCCTCGCGGCTGGTGTCGCCTTGGCTTACCCTGGCATGGACATGGACAAGATCATGGCCGAGGCTCGCATCCAAGCCCGTCAGCTGGGTGGCGGCGGCCCCTCCACCGAGCTCATCGGAGATCTCGCGCGTCTCCCGGACGACATGCTCACCGAGACCGGCCAGGCCATCAAGGCAATCCTGACCGTGGATGCGAGCGGCTCAGATGAGGAATCCACTTACGAAGCGCCGGGTCCCAAGGGCTCGCCCGAGTGCAAGGCGGACAAGTGCTGCGTCTGGAAGTTCATCGCAGACGATATGGCCTCGCAGATGGTGGGCAATGCCGGCCGCTGCAACAGCGTCGCCCGCGGCGCCGTCCGTCTCGGCTTCCACGATGCTGCCTCCTGGTCCAAGACTTCAGGCGGCACTGGCGCCGACGGCTCCCTTATCCTCGCCAACGAGTGCAAGACGCGCTCTGACAACAAGGGCCTTGAGGAGATTTGCGACACCATGGAGGGCTGGTTCAATAAGTACAAGAAGTACGGCGTCACCATGGCCGACATGATCCAGTTTGGCGCCAACGTCGCAACTGTCTCTTGCCCCCTGGGCCCTCGCGTGCGTACTTTCGTCGGCCGCAAGGACACGACCAAGGCCTCGCCGCAGAACCTGCTTCCCTCGCCCTTCCAGAAGTCCGACGCCCTGTTCAAGATGTTTGCCGAGAAGTCCTTCACCCCGGCTGGCTTGGTCGCTCTCCTTGGCGCCCACACTACCAGCCAGCAGCGCTTCATCGACGAGAGCAAGGCTGGCGCGCCCCAGGACACCACACCTGGCGTCTGGGACGTTGCCTTCTATGGCCAGACTCTGAGCCCCAGGACGCCGCCTGCCGTCTTCAAAATTCCCAGCGACGTGAGCGTCTCCCAGGACCCCGAGACCAACGACGTGTGGACGGCATTCAGCGGCGGCTTCCGAGGCCAGGCAGCGTGGAACCAGGTAAGCTCCAACCCCCTGAACCCGCAACGCGTTGTTCGCGACTGACTCTGTGCCAGGCCTATGCCACCGAGTACGTGCGCATGTCCATGCTGGGCGTCCCGAACATGAACGACCTCACCGAGTGCACCAAGGTGCTGCCGCCCTTCAAGGGGCGCGACTACCAGCCGCCCGACCAGGATGAGCTCACCAAGTTCATGAACGGTCTGCTCAAGTCCCCCGCGGCGTTCGCCGCCCTGGACAAGGGTGACAAGATCCCGCCCAACACCCAATAGACGGGGCAAGTGTGGAGGGAAAAGCATGGCTCGCCGAGAGAATACACGTACATAATGTTTCATCTATCCTTCTTTCTTTCCCATCTGATTATTCTGTATCATATTTACCTGCAAAAACTCAAAGACCACACGGCGTTTAGGGGTGTGTCATCATGCATAGAAGAGAGAGGGACGAGATGGGAGAAAAAGTGGTCGTTAGCATACCACCGAGGGCCGAGGCTGGCCGGAGCCAGGGCGTGGACCGCCTGTTGGTGTTGGTGGCTAGGGGTAGAGCTGGAAACATATTTGCATCTTGGGATGATTTTATTTTATTTTCTACATGTTTTTTAATCTTTTTTCTCTTTCTCGGTGACCTTATATTAGACTGTACTTTCACCTGCATCTGCAATTGCACCTAGAAACGTGCTTGGCGTTACCAACAAGTGACCGAGATATCGACCGATCTCACACACGTGCGCAACTCTGCGACGCTCCCGGATCGGCGCTGAGCCTCAAAGCCTAAATCATCGAGTCCTGATCTAAATCACAAAAGGAAAGAGGTTAGAAGGAAAGGAGAAGAGCTCCGACAAAATCCAGGAGCCCGAGCCACCAGATCCTGTCGGCGTCTCCGTGCGACACGCAGGCACACGTGCCGTGGGAACAGACCACGGCCACCAACGCGACTCAAAACCGTCCGAACGGAGCAGATGCCGCGGCGGCCCCAGGTTGGTTCTCGCCGGCTTGCCGAACGAACCTGTAGCCCTAGCCCAGACGTGCACTGACTCTGCCCACCACGCCTTCTCCAGGCGCTTGTCCAGCGCCGGCACCGCCCAGAAACTCCGCGAGAGCCCTCGCCCTCTCGGCCGGCGCCATTCTTAGAAACCGCACGAGCGGCGCGACGCCAGTCTCCCCGCGGCACATGCCCTTGACAGCGGAGATGACGAGCTGGGCGGCGTACATGTTGAACCCGGCTCGCCGAAGGAACAGCTCCCACTCGGTCTCGTCTTCTATGAGGAGGTTTCGCGTGTTAGGTGGATTCTCTCGTACGTGCGTCGACACGAGGGCGCATATCCACTTCTCTAGGGTCTTGTTGCCGCCGCCTAAGTACATGACCGTGATGGAGCAGCCGGTGGGGCTGCTGAGGGCGGACGCTGCCCCGACGAACGAGTTGTAGGCGTGAAGGCTGGCAGCGCTCAGCGGCCCGATGTACTCCTCCGTTGGATTGCCTTCCGTGACCAGGATAATAAGTTGCTCGTAGAGCGGCGCCACTCTGGCCATGCGTTCTTGGATCGGAGACACCTTGCACGCAGCGTCTGGCTTCGGTTTCTGACATACCTCGACGATTTTGGTGGCGATAATGCCCGTCTTGGGAGACGGTATGATGTCGGCCTCAAATGCCAGAGGGGAAACGACTTCTATACGCTTTGTGCTTCCCGGTGACCACGCCCAGGTGTTGTATCTGTTGAAGTCTCTGTCCACGAGATCGATATCCGGCAAGTTTCTCTGTAGGGCGTTCAAAACGTTTCGAGGAATGCCAGTCGATATGACAATTTGCGCCTGTCCTTCCAGGGGAGCGGGATCCGGGCAAGGGGCAGTCGGGCTTCGAACATGAAGTTGCTGCTGGGGGGCCGGTGCTTTGAGTGGCTTCTGAGACGACCTTCCCGTGGTGCTCGAGGACGAGGCACTCTTCTCTGGCGTCGGAGGGAAAGCACCGGGTCTCGGCCATTTCGACTCCTTTGGGGGGCGCAGCTTCAGGTAGTTGTCCAGCAGCTTTCTAGCCCCGTCACTTTCGTCGCCACCCAGAAGTAGACCGCCACCGCTTGTCCCGCGCCGCTTTCTCGACTTTGTTCGAGACTTGTGTTCGACGGTCGGCGAACACGGCTCGACGCTTTCGCCGTCCGTTAAAAGGCTCAGCTTGCGTTTTCTCGTTAACTCTAGGAGGCCATCGGCAGGTTCATACAGGATCAGCTCAGGAGCGTCGTCACCCTTTGGAACTGGGACTTCATCTTCGTCATCGTGGTTGAAAACCTTGAGTCCGCACCTCTTGCCAACGAAACCTGCGCTCGTAAGGGTTGGGGCAGCTTTCAAGGGAAGAAGTTGGCTGAGTAATTTGAGGTCACCGACAATCTCCCTGGTGTCGACGTCTCGAAACCCTAACGGAAGTAAGGACCACTTGAGTTTCAAGTCCTCGGCTCGGTTTCTGCGCCAAGGTGGAGGTTTGAACTGGTCGCCGTACTGCTTACGGATCCATTGGAACATCTCGAGCGCATTACTGGCTGCCATTGCCCATTCAGGGCCCGGCACGCTGAAATCCATGACCGGAGGTTGCATTCTGGCCGTTGCATCGGCTTCCTGAATCTGCTCCTGCTCTGCTCTCATGTTCATGTCCGCTGCTATCGATTCGATGAGCAGATTAAATTGCTCCAAGAACTCAGAGTCGCCGTCCTCAATACGGTCTTGGGGCCCTATGGTCGGACTTGGGAGCATGTCAGAGACACTTTTGATGAGTTCCTTGCAGGACGCTTCCTCGTTGGCAGGTGATGGGCTTTTTTCGAGCATGTGCAATACCGGAGACTCCATCTTGAAATCTTCGACGCTCTGCTTAGTTGTTGGGGGTTCAAGATCGTCTTCCGGAGTTGAGGCAAAGAACATAGCCGAATCGTCCACGAAATCCTGTTCGAAGGAATAAACCTCTAAAGCCTTTTCGGCCTCCCCAAGATCTGCATCGAGAAGGCTTGATGGATCGGAAAAGGTATGAATCTTGCACACATCCCCATCGGGAATGAAAGGCTCTGGAGAACTGGAAGTTTCGAAAGCAGTAGCGACGAGTGGCGGAGTCATGGACTGTACTCGCTCCTGGAGGAGCATTAGAAGTATTCAAAGCCACTGTCAAGCCCGGCTTACCCGAATAGGGCCTAACTCGAGGCTAATCAAGTCTTGCAGGTCCTTTTCGGTCCAGTCTTGGGAGACAGACTCGACCACGTATGCCAAGTCTTCTTCGGAGAAGTCGAGCTCATCGGGCTCGGCGCCTCTGGTAAGCTGATCATGGAAGTGCACTGCGGATCGCGGTATTGCAAGGCCCTCATCAAGAGTGTCATCAACGGGTTCCAGCGGCAGCGTGTTCGGGCGGCGGAAGAAGTCGTGATGCTTTACTTCCGAGATGATCTTGTTCAAGGCCTTGACATCGTGTCTCGGGTCACTCCTCAGAGACGGAAGATCCAGCCTTCGGACAGCGTGGCAGAAACGGTTATGTGGCACGCTTGCCTCTAAAGCAAGCTTCAGCAGATCGTCGCTCGCGCCCACGCCCACTGCATTTGAGGCCAGCTCGTCGATATTTCCCTCGCGCAGACCATCGGTCTCTGGCTGGAAGACAAGATCTGGGACTTTGAACTCGGGAAGGTCCGCAAAATCGTCGTCGGAGGCAGAAGAGAAGTATGGCGATTTGGTTATGCTTTGGAAAATGGCATCCGTTCTCGTCGGGAAGTGTTTGTCTCGGTCGACGAAGAGACGTCGCGACAGGGCGTATTCTCTGGGAGTAGGCTCCTCCATGGCCAACGAGCATCTGGCGAAGATCTTTCAGGGTTTTCGGTCAGGTTATTTCGACAAATGGCGGACGAATATTAGAGATACATTGGGGCGAAGGAATGGTGATTTTGATCAGTTGCAAAGAAGATGCGGATGGCTGGAGAGAAGAGGTCAAGGGCATGACGAGAAATTACGTATTCTTCAGTAGCTATGGAAAGGGCAAGAAGGACCTCCATCCACAGGACTGGGAAAGAGCAGACCAGCTCTTTCCTGCAAAGTACCTATGTCTGGGGCTACGAGAGGGAAGGAGCATCCCACTCTATGTATCCCCATTTGCGTACGACTCGACAATTACATACACCGCTGACAATCTTCGCATAAAGGCAACGTAGATATCTACGCGGGGTCTCAAGATACGTAAGCACGACTAACGCCATCTTCAACTTCACTTTTGCACATTATCTCCACCACCATGCTTCTAGACCTTCCGTCACTCATTACTTTCGACGACACCAGAACGGGCGGAAATAGTTGGTAAGAGGAGTGAACCTTTATTCGTATAGGAGTTGAGTCTAACTATGAAGGCAGGATGGCCAACCTAAGAAATCAAGAACAAGTCGGTCGCCCGAGCAAAGCTGTTCCACCCAGTGGAAATCTATAAAGCGTCTCTTCATGCCGGCAACACGTGTGCCTCCCTTCGGGCAATGACAAGATGGAAGAAGAAAAAGGAAATAAGAAACGAGAAAGGCCAGGAAGCCATCCGAACTCCGTGCTAAGAAGAAATCGCGACTGCTACTCCGTTTTTTTCTGGGGGTGTCTTGTGGCCCCTTAAATCTTCTTGAAAGTCTGCGCCTCTTCGCTCAGGTGGACGCAGAGGGCGTCCATGTCGAGGTCCTCAAGCGCGGGGTACACACGCTCTCTGGGCGGGAGCTCGCCCTCGTCGAGGACCTTCTCGTCCTGCATCCATTGAAGCAGGGACTTCTTCATGGACGGCGGGGCGAGTGGCGAGTGGTAGAGCATGTTCAGGGCCTGGGCGCGCATGTCGCTGACGTGCTCGTCACCCTTGTTGTCGTGCAGGTGCGGATTCCGGGTCTCGATCTGGTAGATGTGCACCTGGCTGTTATCATTGGGTTCCGGGGCTATCGCAGCGGCGATGAGGTCGGAGTCAAGGTCGGAGTCCAGGTCAGAGTCGTGGTGCGGCTTCTCGGGCTCGCATTCCGCCTGGTCACCCATGCGCTCGAGCAGGAAGAGGTACTCGTATGGCTCGACGGCAAAGCCGCTCGCCATGCGTAGCTTCTTAGCGAGCGAGACGGTCATGGCGTGCTCGCCAGCGTTACCGGTAGTGATGGACTCGGTACCGTATCCGGAGAACTGCTGCAGCAGGCCATTGAGCCACTCGTTAACGACACGAGAGCTACGGCCCTTGCGGTCAAACATGAGCCGGCCGTCGCGGGCCTTGGGCTTGGAGCTCCAGGACACGCGGACCATGGCATCCTCGGACTCGGCGAGGTGCAGGCCGGCGGCGTAGGACTTACAGTACTCAAGGACGGAGCCGGGGATGTAGTTGTCGGCGTCGACGAAGCCGAGGTATTCGCGGCCCACGATGGCGGCGAGGGCCATGCCCATGAGCATGCCCTCGCCCTTTCCGTTGTGGACGAGGCCGTCCGGGGCGACGAGTCCAGGGGCACCGGCGGCGGCGAAGGCCTTCGCGGCACCAGGGTCCTTTTGGTGTATCGCGATGGCGCTGCGGTCCGCCACGCGGCAGTAGTTGCGAAGGATCTCAACCTCGGTGGCGTAGCGGTCGAAGCGGCCGCGGGAGCTGTTGGAGACGAGGATGATGAGGCAGTCGTGGGGGACGCCGGAGAAGACAGACTCGATGGTCTTGAACTCCTCGTTCATGCAGAGGATGATGATGGCCATGCGGGACTCCACGTCCTCGAAGTCGTCCCTGGAGACGGTGAGGCTGGACGCGGTGCTGCGTCCGGAGCCGGCGTCCAGCTCGATGACGCGCTGGATCTCGTGGATCGAGACGGACCCGAACTGGTCGAAGCGAGGAGAGACAGACAGCCGCATTTTGACGGTTTGATGGAGGAGGAGGATGAATGTCTAAAGATACCTGACAATGCTTTCGAGCTTTCGATGGGGGAAGGCGAGTATTGTATATGAGTGCCGAAGGTTGAGAGATATCAGGTTGAGATGAAAGCCTGGAGAGGATGACTGACTGCTGTCTGATGTGTCGTCTGAATTGAGTGACCGAGAATGTATGTCTCAGGCCGTCGTGTCTCAGGTCTTAAATATTCCCGAACACTGCCTTCCTGCCATGCGGCGCAATGCCCATCACTTGGGGAAAAAAATGTCACAGTTCCCTTTGTGTTTCGGTGAATCTCTGTTCGCGCCCCTTTTGGCCGTGACCCGCGACCAAGGCAGTCGAGTCAAACCCGCGAAATGGGGCGGGTACGGTAACCCAACGGGCCAGTGAGGGATCGTTTCCCACAGTCTTTTTTGTGCGCATCTGCGAGTCTCTCTTCCCGGGAGGGCATTTCCAATCTTTTTGCCCGCGCAGGGTTCCACCACCCTTGAAGGGCGAGAGGGGGGGGCCGGAGGTGGGTTTAGTTTTCCCGCAAGGCGTTTGCGGTTCGAAAACCACAGCCGGAGTGTGTCAGAGGCAGGCTTTCTCGGATACCCCGAAGATGCAGATACAGAGAGGAGTTGGGAAAACGTCAGATTGAACGTTATCCCGCATCCCCCCGCCGTAGGGCAGCCCCGGCATTTTGGGTTGTTTGTCACGGGCTAATGCACCCGCGTGGGGAGAGGCAAGGCAAGGACATGGACGTGGTGTTGGGGAGGGATGGGTTTTGCGTACTTGGGTCACCTACGCGTGTGTTGGTGTGATGTGTACATAGTATGGAGTAGGCAGGGTAAGGTAGGTAGGTTGGGATACGGCATTTGGCCCCCCACGATCTCTCCGTTTCTCGTTAACCGTGTATGTATGTCTCACTCCAACACCCCAGTCACCCACGGCAAAAGTACCGTACCGGTAATTCACGTAAAAATGGGAGTGCCTTTTCCAAGGGTGCAGGAACCGGCCGTCTGGAACGGCGCCCCGAAAAAAACCAGGCTGCCAAGTTCTAGTTGTGAGTGGTAGTGCTTACCTATGGTACTGGGCCAACAGGGGGGTCGTGAGCCTGGCGTGTTGGGCGTGCGAGTGAGAAAAAGGGTGTCAGTGAGGTTGACCGCTCGTGGTTGCCTCGCGGCGCGCCATGCAGGAGCGGGAGAAAAAAGACGCTTTTTGGTGATGAAATGGTTGCAACTGGAAATCAGGGACGAGTTGATAGGTCACGAACCGATCAGGACTTCACGAGCAGAGCCTCAAGTCTAGGACCACCCGCTTACTCTCGGCCCTGCTTTTGCCTGCCCCCTTCAAGCTTGGAAGCTTGGGGGGGAAGCCTTGCCGCCGGGGGGGGCTCCCACCCACCATCAGGCAACACCGGCCGGGCGGTCACGTTGCGATGAGTGCCTGCTTCGGGGGTACGCAATGGTCCGCGAATCGTTTCCTGTTGCTATTTTGTTTTGTTTTAGTCTTTTTGGGTTTTGTTTATTTGGTCTGTTTTCCATTGGATGCTTGGTGCTAGTGCTAGTGCTGGTGCTGGTGCTGTTGCCGCAAGTCGACCGAATGACTCAAGGCTTGGGGATGGTCGTATTATTCCAACCCCGCGGCGGCGGTGTCATCATGCCTCGGTCGAGGAGTAGCGCAGAGCCCTACAAGGTTGAAACGGCGTGGAGCTCGAAGAATGTGCCCGAATAGGGAAATGCCGGTATCGTTTCTTCTTCTTCTTCTTCTTCTTCTTCTTCGTCTTCTTCTTCTTATCCGTTCCCCGGGAACTTTTTTTCTACGCGAAAGGGGGCTATGATACGCTAAGAACCATCGAAGGGGCAGGATTGTTAGTGGTTGCTGTGCCGCTACCGAATGGGCTCTAGCTAATACCGAAGACCCCCATCCGCGCATCTTGATTGACCAAAGACGAAACGCACCTTGTTATTTTTCCAGTCCAGTCAGTCCGCTGCTGCGCAACTGATGGCCGTCATTCTGGTGACCAAGGCGCAGCACGTAAATTTTGACGATTTGACGGGAGGGGAATTTGGCCCGTTGGTTATCCACCAAGCGATGACTCCTGTTACATTTTGTTTTTGTTAGTTTCTGGATGGCGAAGCTTTTGCTCAACTGCGCGGGTGCGCATCAACTTTCCAACCTTTTCGCTGCGGTGATGACAATAGGAGGAGGTACCTCGAGAGAGGTACCGCGATCTGCCTACGCGAAGCCCGAAACGGTGATGTGGGGCCGCGGGGACGTCGCCAATTAGATGGCTGTGCGCCCCGAGACCGCCGGGACGGAGCACTGAAGAGTCGGAGCCGGGTGCTACGGCCACAGCTCCGCGCCGGGTGGCTTTTGCTTTTCTCACGGAAGTGGCTGAGACGCGGAAGGTCGCACGTCCATTTGACGCCCAAGCGCCAAGCGCTAACGGTCTCTTGAGACAAACCTTCCGTCCAACCTCGGCGTTCTCGGAACAATAACGGACATCAGAGGGGCGCGATAACTTCCGAATCCACTCGGAACTAAGCGTGGGCCGGCGGGCGCGGACTTCCGCTAATGGCTCTGCACTGTTACCCCTACCGGCGCTAAACGCGGGGCGCTGCTGTTCTTCGCCATTCCTCCCGTCGCCGTTCGGCCCGCTGTGAAGATCCGGCAATAGGGAGCATCGGATCTAATGGTATGGGCAGATGGATGGAGCCCGACGTAACCTTGGGTGCATACAGCGTAACTCACGAACACTGGACCAGAGCGTTGCTGAAGACGTTATCTCCAAAGAGGCAGTTGGACGCAGAGATGGACCCGTCAATGCGGAGACTGGCCATTGTTCTTTTTTTGAGCCGAAAGTATAAAGGTTGTCGCCTCTCCTTCCTGATATTGTCACAACTCGATCCAAACCACCAACCAACTCATAAAAAATCAGCAACAACGTCACTGACAAGCAATCTCAACACACCGTGACCACCAAGAAACTCACTTTACCTCTCAACAACCACAAATCCAACAAAATGACTCGTCTCGGCGACAAAAAGACCCTCCGCGTCGGCGTCATGCTCGAGTCCGTCCAGATGAGCGACATCATGGGCATCGACCTCCTCGGCAACCTCTCCCTCGAGTACTACCAAAAGGTCCAGTCCTTTGACCCGGAGTTCAACCAGTTCGACGGCCTCGCCCCCGCCATCACCTTCTACTTCATCGCCACCACCCTCGAGCCCGCCGAGATGACGCCCGGCCTGCGCTTCCTCCCCAACGTCACCTACGACGACTGCCCGCGCGATCTGGATCTTGTGCTCATCGGCGGCCCGCTGCCGAGCCACCGACCGCCCCAGGCCGACCGCTTCATGAAGGAGGCATGGCCCAAGACGCGCGTCTGGCTTACGACCTGCATCGGCTCGCCCTGGCTGGCGAGCGCGGGCGTGCTGAAGGGCAAGAAGGCCACCACCAACCGCGAGTTTCTCGAGTTTGCGAAGAAGGTGCACCCGGAGGTTGAGTGGCTCGACCAGCGGTGGGTCGTTGACGAGAAGGAGTACGACGGCGAGGGCAAGGGCGAGCTTTGGACCGCTGGCGGCGCGGGGGCTGGTGAGTTTTCACAACACTAATTGAAAGACGGGCCACAGTGCGGACAGAAGGCTAACACTGGAACCAGGTCTCGCCATGGTCATTCAGTACCTCAACGAGAACTTCGACCCGGCTTACGTTCAGAAGATCGTGCTCGAAGGTATCGGGATGGAGCAGACTGAGCTGAACCAGTTCTACAAGACTGCGAAGCGATAGAAGGAAGGAGCACTATGCCTGGCATCTAATTTGACCAACTGGAGGACGTTGGAGATGTATGTACAATAGATTCAACACGACCAACTCATTTGACGAATCTGTGCCCCGCCCGAAGTATCCTACGCATCGACGTACCGGATGACGAACTCGGGAGAGTCGTACCGGTCCCAGCCCTCGGGAGCACTCCTATCCGCCGCAATCTTCAGTGCAAAAACGCTGAGACTGTACCGCCCGGCAGGCACCGGAGAGCCATCCGCCAGTGTTCCATCCCACGGGTTCGTCCACCCGACAGGCCGGCGGTACGTAACAGGATACCCGGCAATATTCCCCAGCGTAACGGCGCCGATCCCATTGTCCACGGCACCGGCGCTCTCCTCCACCGGGACAACCTCAATCCGCACCTCGGCGCTGCCCATGACGAGCCACACGAACTGATCCGGCAGCGCACCCACAGGCAGAACCAACTCCGACGTCTCCAGTTTCGGCTGCGCCCAGTCGGCGTGCTCCGCAGGCACAGGCAGCTGGAACGTCGTGTTGGCCACGACCTCGGGGTTGCGCAGGTCGTCGCTACGCGAGAGCAACATGCGCTGCGAAGCCATGACCGTGACGTTCCGCATCGACCCCGCGACGCCGACGTACGGCACCGAGAGCGCGGCGCCGGAGGTGCTGTTGAGCGCGACCCAGCCTGAGTACACCGGCAGCGAGGCTGCATCCAGACCCTTCGGAGGCACAACTGCCACGCGAATCTCAGCGGAGCTGTTAGGCTCGAGCGTGAAAGAGTCGGGAGAGAAGGACAGCTCCGCGTAGACTGTGTGCAGATCCGGCGAGCTGCTGCGGTAGATGTCGGAGAGCGTTATGGCAGTGAGGGCGGGGACGTGAGAGAGTTCGTAAGTTTCGGAGGCGTCGCCGACGTTGGTCACCGTGAAGGAGGCCTCGGAGACGAGGTTGTCTGTGTCGTTGAACGAGAGCCCCGCGACGCTGAGGACCGAGGTGGTGCAGGCTGCGTCGTAGGCCTGGACCATGCCCGCGCCCTGCTGGGGGACGGGGCCGAAGGCGGCGTCGGTGTTGGGGTCGCCGTAGTTTTGGGAGAAGCCGGGTTTTGCTGTTGAGGCGAGGAGGTGTTTGATTAGGTCTGGGTCTCTTGTTCCACGGGCCTTTTGATGTTAGTTGAGGGAGATAGGAGGTGGTGGGGAGGAGACTACCTGGATGATGAGGGCGACGATGCTCGCGACGAGGGGCGTCGCCATGGACGTCCCAGATGCTTCAGCGTACTCGCCCAGGGCAACGGGCCAGGTTGACAGGATACCACCTCCTGGGGCTCCGAAGCTTGGGGCCACGGTCAACTCGAACGTCGGACCCCAGCTGGTGAACGATGAGACTCTCCCGGGACTATCAGTCCCCTGGTTCTGGTACGACGACACGGAGATGACACCGTCGCCGGTGCTCGGCGAGCTGATCCCGAACAAGCCTTCAGTACCGCCGACCTCGTTGCCAGCGGCAAAGGTACAGGGCACACCAGAGTCCACGATTCGCGACACAGCGACAGCGAACGCTTCCCCAGCCCACCCGCTCGGTCCACCGATAGAGCCGGTGATGATATCCGACCCGTCCTCAAAGGCGCGGATAACGCCCGCAAGCAGCGCGTCTCCGGTGGTAAGCCCGCTGCACCCAAAAGTGCGATACGCACCAATCGTCACGCCGGGCGATGCCCCAGTAAAACCCATCGGGTTCTCCGCTGCGGCAATGATGCCCGCGACGTGCGTCCCATGACCTTGGCAATCTTCGAACGGGTCATCGTCAGGGAGGGGAGCGGAAGTACCATCGTACGCGTCGCCGACGATATCATACCCGTACGAGACCAGACACCCCGGACCAAAGCACCCTCCGAGCGCGGGATGCGTGTAATCGATACCCGTGTCGACGATCCCGATCTTCAGGCCGGCGCCGGTGAAGCCGCGGGCGCGGAGCTTGTCAACCTGCGTCATCACGTGCGGCGGCCAGGACGTTGTCGAGTTGGACTGGCGCCTGCGGCGGGCATTCTTGCCGGTTACTTTGACGTTGAGGTTAGGCACGGAGATCAAGGGAATTGGCCAGAGGTTCTTGACCTTGGAGAGGGCGGCGATTTTGCTGGCTGTTTCGTTGTTTGCGTCGGCGACGGTGATGGAGACGCCTTTGAAGATTTTGGAGTGTAGGGACAGGCGCTGGGAGACTTTGGAGAGGCCTGCTTCTGAGGAGAGGGAGGAGAGGAAGACATTCGTGTCCTGGAAGTTATTAGGTAAGGCTGGGGGGTTTGGGTTATGAGAGGACGAACCTGGTCGTCGGCGAGCTCGACGATGAAGGCGCCTGGGACTGTGGTCTGTTCGATCACGGGCGCGGTTTCATCTCTCTTGGAGTTGGATGCGGAAGCCGAAATGAGGGTTGCGGCGCCGGCGAGGGCCGCGAGTGAAGCTCTCCAAGCAACCATGTTGAGCCAAAGCAGTAAGTCAACTCGCACCTCTACCAAGACCTGAGAGTCCTGTATCGCACGAGAAGCAGATCAGGGTCCCTGGATCGCGTGGGACCTGCATGCGGCCCTCTCTTTATACCAACCAGACTCGATCGACTTACACCACCCTCCTCCCAAAGACCTTGGCCAGGGGTCGGACTTGCATGTGGTCTTGGAGATGCTGAGGTTACATCAAACCACTATCGGGATGCCGGCTGTCTCCACCCGGATTTCCCAATGTCGACATCTCGGATGTGCGAAGCGACCTCTGATGCGAGGCAATACGAGTCCGACGAGGGAGATTGAGCAAGATAAGAGGAGTCGCTGTCGGATTTTTGTTGCTGGCAAGATTGATATCACGCTCGTGCCGCCAGAGTCGCAGCGGTGCAGCGGCATCATTAATCCAAGGAACCGCGCGACGGACGACGGGGGACAAGATGGAAGGTGGTATTTTGAACTGTGATAGACACCCATGTCCGGTGCTGCATGCAACGTGATCTTGGCGTGGAAGGATTGCAGACTTGCCCGAGTCGGCGCGGATAAGAGAAGAAGCTCCGGCCGATATCTTTGAACGGAAGGGGGAGGTGTTTTTTGATGATCGGCGGATCTGCGCATCTGCCTTTTTTCTGCATATCAGATGGATACCTCGGATGATGAGTTAGGAATGCCGGGTGTTGCTCTTGTGTCTCTGAAACGAACCAATAGAGTTCTATGTTCTTTTGAGGAGTTGACTTTCCTTCCCATTTCATACATAGCCAATTGCTGGTAGTAATAATCCATGGATGGTTCAATTATCCAAGAGAGCGTCTCGCCTTGTTTGTTGCTGGAGTTATACCAGACAGACTCGTACCACCACGACATGGTCTGATAAACACGTTCGTCACACTGATCTCTGCCACTTTTTCAGGCTCCAATTCTGAGCAGCCACTGCTGTTCAAGCCATAGGGCCTTGTTCTCCGATTCTGCCCATTGATGACTGGCGGGCGTCCGTCATCTTTTTCCACTTTGCGCCGCCCACATCGCCCAACGCGCCAATATGTCACGACATCTCCATGCCCTGGTCCACCCTGCCGTCGCTGCGCCGCTGCACGCCCACATGCGACGAGATGCTTCAACTGGTTCTGGGGCTTCAAGAGAGCCATCATCAGCATGCGCTTCACCAATCGACCAACAGAGCTGCCTATGCCCTGTCCCAAATCCAGCAAATATTCCGAAACCTAGTGCCCATCTCTACTTGGCTGTGTTTCACTTGGATCCTTCTGCTGTGTCCATCGCTCCTTTTACTATCTTCTTGTGTTGCCGTCCCTCGAATACTGATTCTCTTACCTTGCCAACATCGGGAATCGCCCATTGAGTGCCGTCTAAGAACCGTGGACCTATCTGCGAATCCAGAGTCCGAAGCATTGTCCTACGCCTGGGGTGATCCATTAACTAGAATGGGCATAATTGTCAACAAGCAGTTGCCCAATGTCACAGCCTGGGGACAGCTCTTCGACACCTTAGACATGACACTGACCCCAGAGCTTTATGGGTCGATGCCGTGTGCATCGACCAGACCAACCTGGACGAACGAAATCACCAAGTCAAACAGATGCGGTACATATATTAGCACGCGAGCCACACCGTCGTCTGGCTGGGCGAGGGCGACGAGGAGACCGACGCGGCAATGTCTCTGCTGAGCAAGATCGCGAAAGGACCGTGGTGGACCAGGATGTGGACCTTCCAGGATTCATCGTGGCCAGGTCCATCAATCTCCTCTGCGGCAAAGCGGCTGTGCGCTGGAAAAATATTCGACGTGCTGTTGCCGCGGATTGGGGCCCTGAACATGTCACACGGCCAGGTCCTGCCGCAGTCCCTCTTCCAGTTCACCGAGATCCGGAACGCGCGCAACGTCTGGCACAGCCGCATCAGGGACTCGGGAACGTTGCTTCTCTCCACCTTGTTGAACATGACCGGAGATAGGGGAGCTGGAGAGCCCAGGGACCATGTCTTCGCGCTGCCTGGTCTCGTCGTCGAAGGCATCCACGAACTACAGATTGGCTACAAGGCACCCGTCGCGAGAGTGTATCACGATGCGACGGTCGCTGCGTTCCAAGAGACCGGAGAAGACATTTTGTTCAAGGCTATAGGAATAAAGGAGGTTCCGGGCCTTTCATCATGGGACGTCGACTTCTCGCATCTCGGTTGGCACGCCTTCCAGCCTTTGGAGGGCCTGACCATGGGATCACTCTATAAAACGTGGCTGTCAACACAGCACCGACCCCATCACACATGGCAATACGAGTATGACCCTGAGACGGGCACACTGGGACTGCAAGGCCACGCGATTGGCGAGGTAAAGGATGTCATGCACCTATCGTTACCGAAGGGCTGGTTTCGTGGCGTACCGGTTTACTACGGCGCGGACGAGAGCTGCTCGGATGCTACCGAATCGGACCTGGTGCGCATGTATCGCGAATACCTGATCTTTCAGCGAGCAGCCCGTGGTTGTCTCGAACGACGCCTCGGACCACGAGCTGCCCGTGAAAACATCAGAGGCGGGGCCACTGGAAGATGATGGCTCCGGGGAGGTCTTTCAGGGCTCTCACCATGCCGCCAATCGAGCATGGGAGACGACATGACGGACTGCCTAAGGATGGGGGGCCTGAGACTGCCGCAGTACCAAACAACTACGACTTCCTCGACGAGTGGCTATCCGGCGGCGACTTGTTGCGCAGGCCATACACGACTTTACCATCCGTGTTAGCTGAGCTGGAGCGGAACATGGTCTACATCGCCTCGGCTTGGTTTCGTGCCGCTGCGGTCTGCACGCTGTTCGTCACCGAAAACGGGTACATTGGGAGATCGCGGCGGCCGGCGCAGCCGCGTGGCCTCACGCGTGTCTTTGACGGCATGATGTACCCTGCGATACTCGGCCCTGACGATGGAGGTAGATATCGATTGCAATCTTTCGCCCTCGTCCAGGATCTCATGGCAGAGAAGGCTGAGAACGAGTTATCGCCAACCTGGGACGAACTTCTGGGTCCCTCGTCGCAGCTTGTTCATCTAGAAGATAACGAGGAAGATGGGGCCCTTATGAACCATGAGACCGACCAGTGAGGATTGGAGTTGCAGTCCCTAGATGGTTTTTCACAGCGAAGGCTCGACCTGCTTTAAGCAATTCCTACTTAGTATTATGGGAAGAAGGAAACTGTATACAGGAAAGAGGCCCAAAACAAGAACAGCAACGGCAGCGGCGGCAACCCGGCCTTGGGACGTTCTCTCTGGGACTTTTCGCAACAGCTGATGGTTCAAAGTCTCTAATGACCACTCTGCTATACCGTCCCATGAGTAAATGACCACTCTGCTATACCGTCCCATGAGTAAAGGTGTACACTAACCTAACAAGCAAGATTACCGGACCCGGAGCCGGCAAAAGTAGCATGCTCCTTGACAGCGAGGGATCCCAACTGAATCTGAACCCTTCTAGTTCATGGTCTTCAGCAGTCTGATGCGTCGGGCTAATGATAATTTATACAATCCGCTTCTCATCATCGGACTTTTCCAAGAGCTTCCGAGTTCCGTGGTAAAAAGCGGCAGGTCTTCGACCTGTGACTATGCGGTTGCGGGTAGCAGGCCCAAGCAGCACCGGCAAGGCCGAGTTGGGCCTGATGGATAGGCGCCAACCTCCCTCTCAAGCACGAGTCGCATTCGCCGCCGACGATGCGCCCGCCAGGTACAACTCATCAAGCGCCGCCGCGGCCGTGACGTTGTCCACCTTGAGGTTCAGCCAGAACTGGCTCGTGACGTTCTTGTCGAACACCCACTCGTTGGACCCGTTCGCGTGCACGTAGTTGTACCCGTACTCGTTGCCGTACTCGAAAACGTCCCCGAGCCCTTGCATGGCGTACAACACCGTCAGCGGATCCCACGACTCGCGCGGCCGGTAGAAGTTGTAGTACATGTAGGCCTGCCGCACGGGATCCGTCGCGGGGCCCTCGGCAAGCAGTCGCGCGCCGGAGAGCACCGTCCCGCCGACCTCGGTGCCGCAGTACACCACCCGTCCCTTCCAGCCGTTGATCACGCGCGCCGTGGCGAGCGGGTCGTCGCCGAAGAAGTTGAACTCCCGGCCGGAGGGGTAGCCTCCCCCCATGACGACCAGCTCCGACACCTTAGCCGCGATGAGCTCCGGCCCAGTGAGGGTTGAGTACTCGTCCGGGCCGGAGTCGAGCAGACCGGCAAGGTTGGCGAAGAAGCCGATGGATGCGATGGTCACGGGCTCATCAGCCTCGGCGAGGATCTTGCGGTACAGCGCGACGGCATCCCAGGCGCCCTCTGCGCCGCCGAAGGGCAGCGCACCGCCGGAGAAGTGGTACGAGATTTTGCTCGCGTACTCGCCCAGGTCGTACGCGAAGGTGTCGAAGAAGCTCTCGTTCGTGAGGGGTCGGCGGGCGCCGATGGGCACAGAAGAGAGGTTGTAGTGCGCGAGGATGGCGGATGTGGCGGTCAGGGAGTAGGTGGAGGGGTAGTTTACGTTGACGCCGAGGAGGTTGACGTCCGGGGAAGTTGCTGCGATGAGGAGCGCGCCGGTGTCACTGTCAAAGGGTGAGAATCTGGGGGTCTTGTTTTTAGAGGGGTTTGGGGGGTAACTGACTCGCAGTCGCTGAAGATGTCCGTGTCTATGATGAGATTCTTGCGGGCTGTCAGCGCTGGCTGCACCAAGAGCGCGCCGAGGGCGAGTCTGACGGCGGAGGCGAGCATATCGTCGGCGAATCGTGATGTCCTGACGCAATGAGGGGACCTGGATCGACCAGTTCAAAATCTTCGGATGAACCGGTGGGTGAGTTTGCGTATCTTATCTTGGTTGGCCGCCTCCGATACCAGGAGCGAGTGGAGCCGAGTAATTTCATTCCGTGATGATTTTCCTCGGGAAATGTCAAGGTTCACCGTTGATGCTTGGCTGGGCAGTAGATAAGGCGATGATAAGGGACTCTATAGTTGATGGTCATATTGCTAGTTTACAAAGTCTTTCAACCTTGGTTTTGGATACCTTACTTCCAAGAAAGTTAACTAAGACTTAAGAAGTCCTCTCAAACGAACATGAACTGCCGGGGACGTCATCCAATCTCACGGCACCGACTTGGCTCAGTGGTGTAGCGTAAATATTAAGTTCTCAACTCTAAACTCAAAGTCTTTGGTTGACGAGATGCTATCAACCATCTGCGCCCACAACCAAGGAGTATGAATATGCATCGGTGAGTCTCGAAGTTTTCAAACGATCTATTGCTGAATGTGTATCAGGGCTCTAATCGTCGAAGCTCTCGCAATGGACATCTAAAGCTATACTTCGCCGGTCTCTCCAGTTTCTTGCCGGCTCTTGAACGGCATCCATTAGCGACGCAGGCCCACAGGCTGCCAAGAGCACTCTCTGGCCATCTTTCACCTCTCTCAGCGCATCTTCAACGACCAGATCGACATCCATCTTGGTAGAAAGTAGCTCGATGGATGCGTTCCCGTCATCCAAGGTTGATACTACCTGGAAAGTATGGGTCGTGTCCTTTCCCTGGATCGTTCCATAGTTCGACACTCCATCTCTTGACAGCAACCCGTTGCGCACCACTTCAAGATCACCGACCTGGTCGTCTGAAACATCTGAAGCCTTGGCCCCGGTGCTTGAGACGTACAGCGATGCCTTCATCGCCGGGTATGCTGAACACAGATTCCGAATGTGATCGTAAAACCAGCTCAAGTGCTCTGTCTACAAGTTAGAAAGACTTTGGAGCGAGTTTTGGGTGGTTTTGAGCGTACCTCTTTGCCTAACTGCCCATGCGAACCGAATGACGCGGGGCTGGGCTTGCTTCCGACTGCTCAGAAGACTATTCATGAGGCCAATCGTGGAAGCAGCCCCGCTTCCTCCCGCGACGAGAACGACGCAATCATAGTTCTCAACGGCCGGTGGGCATCCATAAGGTCCGTCTACCGATGCCCATAGCGCACGTCCTGGCGATCTCGTGGCAAACTTGCCAACGGCCTTGCTAAACCCGCGGTGCGACTTCAGCATGAGTTCCAGACCAGCTGGCCCGTTGTTGACGACTGTGTACGGATGGCTTTCGAAAGGACGGATTCGCGGGATCCATAGGTAGCAATAGGACCCCGGTTGAACGGTCTTCAAGCCGGGCTTCTTCAGCAGCAACCGCGTCCCGCCGCCCGGGAGCGGATAGATCCGGACCTCGTTGTTGATGACATTCCACATCATCCGTACCGCCCGGATAAGTCGGTCGAAAGCCCACACCGCGGCAATGATCGACATTACCAGCGGGAGTTTCTTCAGCCAGTTCGGTCTGTGCCACGCTGTCAGAAGAACTGCGACGACACAGCCGATAATGTGGCTGGCGTAGAAAACCTCGTACGCCCGGTGCCTGTAGATGCCCATCAGCAGCACAAACATCGCAACGCCGGCGCCGATGCCGTAGAGGTTCTTCTCATCGAGCAGGGTATGCAGGCGGTGCTGGCGGTGGCAGTGGATGGTGTAGAGGATGGCGTGGACGACGGTTTGGAAGACGGCGAGGTACCCGACGACTCGGTGGAACATGTTTAGCTCGACGTGCGAAACGGCGGCTAGGGGGGATAGAGGAGTATTCTTCAGACCGAAGAAGACGCATGCTGCCATGTTTGCGGCGGCCATCCTGAGTCGTGTCAGTGGGACCCAAATGGAGGCAGTTGTGGTACGCAAACGAGTTACCTACCATCCGAATCTAGATGCCCAGTAATTGACTTCATGGGGAAGTGCAATATTAGTCGTCGAGAGCGCTGTGTTGCCGACGAGGAAGACGGCGAGTAACAGTGCGGACGCGAGAGTGGGCTTTCCGAGTCGGCTCAGGTCTACGGGCCTCTCGGCGAACCTGTAGATATGTCAACATGGACTCTGCACGGGTTAAAAGACTCTCTCACGTACCTAAAGGCTGCTTGAAGACGAACCCAAAGCCCATGGTTCCCAGAGGTCTTGGATGCAGGCCGCTGTCGTCTGCGGTCGGAAACTTCACGCAACAAACGGAACGCAACGACAGAAAAAATGAGAAAAATAAGAAACGCCGCGTATGTCTTCAGAGTCTTCTCGTTACATCGCTGCCTCGGGCTGGGGATGTAACGGGGGAGCGTCATGCTTTCGGCGGAAAAGAATGCATTTGCTCGGGGTCTCTGACGCGACGACACCTCCAACAGTAGGTACCTAGCAGCAAAAACGGAAACAGGAGACGAGACGGGCTGCAAAGATCTGTCAGATTGATAAGATGGGCTGATTGATAAGATTATCCCTTCCGGAGGGCCGGCTGCCGGCCTCGCATGAGGCCACACCACCCTCACTGAGTCACTGCCAAGTCTCTCATTTGTGCGAAGGAAGCGGGTCAGGGCCGACGAGCCCACGGTGCGGTGTGGAGATGTGGGAAGGATTTTAGTGTCTGTCAGCTTCTCACTGTGAGAAGAGATCCTTGCGGGACTTGTCGACAAGGGTGTGTGAAAAAGTCGAGTTTTGTCGGACAATCCTTTGAGAAGGGAACACCGATAGCGGAAGTTTGTGCACTAAGTATGAGCGAATTGTCTCATTTCTAACCAGCATTGGCTCAGTCACGAGATTATGAGACTGCACGTGGCTGTAAGTCTCTCTCTACTGACACTAGTGACCACATCAGGCGACGCTTGTTATACACTACTACACATTCCAAGCCCGTGTAGTCCTCATCTTGGCGGCACAAGGTCCGACAAGTGCTGATACATGATCAACGGGCCATGTCGACATCGTCGATCCACCAGAGAATAACCCAGTTCACCACCGCAAGGATACCCAAGGACCACAGCGGCAGGCCGACGAAGTTGTGCCCCAGCCCCCAGCCAAGTGCCATCCCGCCCAGTGTAGGCCCCATGATGCGCGCAGCGCTGGAAATGCTCGACGCCAGGCCGTGAACCGTAGCCAGCAACTCTCGGCTCGGCGCGCAGTCATTGATGAGCATCATCGTCGCCGGGTTGACGAACGTGCGCGACAGGACGTTCATCGTCAGCACCGCCGACAGACACGCCCAAACCAGACCCGCGTTGTCGACAGGGATGAGGACAAGGTAGGGAAGCGCAAAGTAGGCGATGATGGCGAGCGGGAGAAAGACGCGGTACGAGCCCCGGACGCCGAGGGCGCCGATAAGACGCGGGTAGAGGATGAGCTGGAGTGGTAGGCCGACTGCGCCGATGGTCGTGTTCGCGAGGCCGAGCTTGTCGCTTGAGAGACCGAGGCCGCCGGCGAAGCGGAAGGGGAGGTGGAAGTCACTGTTGGGAGCCTGCGGGGTTGGGAGGAGACTGAAGAGCATGGAGTTGAAGGCTGAGACGTGCAGCGACTGGAGGAAGCGCTGAAGCATGTTGAGGCAGACCTGTCTCGTCAGGACCGCGCGGAAAGGAGCCTTCTGCTTGGGCTTGGGCTTGATGGGAGTTGAGCCGGCTTCATCATCTAAGAGCCGGGAGGTTGATGCCACGGCAGCGTCGTCTTCCGGTATCCGATCGTATCCGTGGTTTGGCGACCAAAGACGCAGGAGTTTGAGCATTATGTGCTTGCCCAGCCTGCGTCCGGCGTCCGGTTGGTGTCGCAGTTGCGGATGGGTCTCATCAAGACCGAGAATGATTCCAAGGGCAGCCAGGCTCAGAACCGAGAAGCAGAGAAGGTTGGGAAGAGCATACGGGAAGCTCTTGAGCCAGTGGGTGCCGTCGGCGCCTCCAAAAAGCGATCCAGGTCCAAAGAGTCTCGGCAGAGTGTGGATGGGGTCCGCAAGAAAGCCGCTCATCAACGGCCCGATGATGACTCCTGCGTTGAAGCACATGGGCAACAGGAGGAAGGCTCGAGATTGGTAGCTTCGAGGCTGGTATTAGCCATGGTCTCTGTGTCAGCTGCGTGGTTCAACTCACCGTTTGTCCTCGACAATCTCAGAGACCATGGTCCTGAGCACGCCGATATTCCCGTTCAAAGCACCCGCACAGAACCGGAAGAAAAACGCAGCCGCAAGAGACCTCGAAAAGGCCATACCGAGCGCAGACATGGCTGAGCCAGTCAGCCCGATCAACAAGACGCGCTTCCGGCCGAGGCGAGGGTTGTCGGCGGCATGACCCCACCACATCGCTGTCAGGCACTGCGCAGCCGCGAATACGGCCGTTAGGTAGCCGGCCTGCTTGGGGATCTCGGACGGGTCGAGGTCTGGGTCGAACCACTGGAGCTGGAAGTAGAGATACGACGTGAGAGAGCGCTCGCTCAGCGGCTCGGCGAGGCGGGCGAAGACGATGACGGCGAGTTGCCATTTGTTTGGCATCGAGGCCCATGAGATGGCTTCGGCCTTTGACGCAGCTGGAGGT
Organism: Colletotrichum sojae; assembly: GCA_014235955.1. Classification (NCBI taxonomy): domain Eukaryota; kingdom Fungi; phylum Ascomycota; class Sordariomycetes; order Glomerellales; family Glomerellaceae; genus Colletotrichum; species Colletotrichum sojae. The sequence continues at coordinate 31,806 of WIGN01000170.1, read as the reverse complement.
TCTTCATGGTTCCCGAGGAGCGGCGTCTGCTCAGCTGATTCAGACTCTGCGCCGGGCTTGGTGTTAGTCTTTTTGGCGAATAGGCGGCGCATGGTTAAAGATAAATCGACCTGGACTTTTCCGTAGGACGAATTGAAGTGAAAGAAAGAGTCAAAGAGTTTCGGCTCGCTCTTTCTAGAGAGAAAAGCGAAAGGCAGTCCCTGATCAATTTGGGGCCTCCCCTGCCAACTCAATATCCACAACCGTCGATTGATAGACAACTCCAACGTCTCAAGTGGGACCTAAACCGGGATGGCCAGTTCAGAATGCCACCATCAACCCTTGAACTCCCTAGTCTACAGTAGTCCGAAGAGCCGGCCCGGGGTGCCTCGCATGGCCGAGTACCGCCGAGCACGGCCATGTGAGGGTTCCAAAAACCTACCAAACAGAAAAAAAACCGATATCTGATCTCCCCCTTTTCCTTTTTAGCACAGTGAAGAAAGTCTTGTTGCTCTCAGCCCTCCCCGCGCGCGATATGGATACCGCATGCCTCTGCAGCTCGATTCGACTCCTGGCCAACGCAGAGACCCTGGACGAGACCCGGGCCAGGGACCTGATCCCTGCGCTGAACGGCCACCTGGGGGATCTGCGCCGCCTGCTGGGCCGGTCCAAGTCGCTCTTCCGCGACGTGCAGTACCACGTCGCACCCCGCAACCAGCGGACGAGCAAGGCTCTCTCTGTGGATGCCGTCGACCTCGCCCCTGCCAATCGGATGTGCGAGCGGTTCCGGGAGGACGTCGACGGGTTCTGGGCGGCTCCGAATGATGACGGACACGGCGCCGTGAACCCGGAGCTGCGGCGCCGGCTGGCCTGTGTCGTGATATTCCTGCGGAGCAAGTTGGATGCCCAGGTTTTGGCGCCTCCACAGATTGCGGGCTTCTTTTCCGGGAGTCCCAACTTTGCCGACGTGCGGAACTCGGGGAGGAAGTACATACAGATTGCGAGGAAGCTGGGTGGCCTTGGGTCGATACTCTGGTTGCCCTTGGATATTCCGCCTTCAACGTGAGAGACACATGCCAAGTCCCAGTGAGCCCTGTCCAGGAGACTTACATAGAGCAGATACGAAAGATATCTTAATATAGACGATGAAGAGATATTCAGCCATCTGACGTCTCTCGCCCCATCAGAAGACTACACAGGCTTTGTGCAACGACTCGTGCTTAGTCAACTCCGAGGTCGGTCTTGTTAACTTGACTTCGCCCCGCTTCCCGTAGTTGCTTGCTAACTAAACCATTTAGACTCATCGTTATCATCTTCTTATTATAACCTCTTTGTTGACTACGCCGACATCATTCCAGCTTCAGATCAGCTACTTCTCCTCCTTCACGCACTCGGAGGTTCTCAAACACCAGAGAGTCTTTTGACAAGAATTCGCCTGCCGCAGCGGCGGTGGAACAACGAGGGAGAGATAGAAAGCGTCAGCGCCGCCGACTTTGGCCTCTCACCCGAGCTCATCACCCTCCTGTCCGACGACGTCGAGCTTGCTAACGCGACGGCAAGCCCCTATGTCGTCAAGCACGCCCTGGACGACGAGTCGCTGGCCTGGTCCTTGTGCCCGGAGCTTTCGGCCTTCTTCTCCCGTGTGCTGCTTCCAAAAACGATGGAAGAGCTTGGAGTCGCAGCGTTGAAGATCCTGTGCTTCGTTTGCCCGCCATGCTACGAGGGCAATCTCGACTGGTAGGTTTTCGAGTCGTCTCTCGTCCAGAATCGACCAACGCTGACTGCCTCATAGGTCGCCGACAGTAAAGAAAGTCATCTGGCCAATAGTAGAAAACGTCACAAAGACGTGCAAAATACCGACAAATTTCAGAACGCAGGTCCTCGAGCTCGTCCTCTTCTTCTGCGAGAGGGACTCTGTCCCAGTCCGGCACGCCGCCGTCAACCTAGCCAAGACAGTCCTCCGCAAGTCGATGCCATACTACCTCCACGCAACAGTCGTTTTGTTCCGGAGCACTCTATACCGCATAGATGGTGACTTCGCCAGGTCAGAGGCCGACATCCGAGACTTCATCTGGCGCGGTCCCCGGCCAACCAACCGACGAGACCGCGCGCTGCAGGGCCGCCTTCACATCTCCCGTATCGAGACCAAGATACGCAGCTTCGACAACGACATACCCTCCTTCATCTACGAGTGGAAGGCGGAGCAGCCTTTATCGACGATGGAGATCGAGGTGACTTTCAGGTTGCAGAGCACTGCGGCGCGGTACTTCCAATCCGTCGGCGAGTTTGGTGCGGCAAGGGCATCGCTGGAACAGATTCTCTCCCTCGATGGGACGAGGCCGATACGTGGGAACACAAGGCGCATGCTGACGCAAAGACTGGCGGATATTTGTTGCGAGATGGGCGAGCATGTCAGGGCAATCGAGCTGCTTCAGGCGGAACTGCATAACCTCGACCGGACGGCGCGATCGCGAAGACCGTTTCGGAGATTATTGCTGGCTCTCCTGGATGCTAATATCGGGCTCGGAGATCTGGATGCTGCAGCGCTGGCGCTTCGGGAGATCGAGGAGGCTGAGCCGCTGGGCATGGAGGATCTTCATGACCAACAGCTGCACATGCGCGCCGTCATCGCCGCGGCACGGATCGCGCACGCGGAGCCTGGACGGCTGTCGGCCGTGATGAGGTGGGAGTTTGCTCTGCAGGATGTGCAGCGGATGAACATCCTCGGGGCTGGGGGCGGGTTCACGGCCGCGTTGATACACCTGTCCCTGACCCACGCGCAGCTCGCGGCCGGCGATAGAGACGGAGCTCGGCAGTCTTGGGCTGCTGGGTCCGAGATCCTCGAGACGGAGATTTGCGAGTTCTGGCTCCCGCTCGTGCCGACTTCGTGGCTGCAGAGAATCGCCCTAGAGGTGTATGAGTCTGAAGGATGGACACTCCGGATGATGCTTCCTGGATCAAAACCTGACGTCACGATACCCTGGGACAATACTGCTTTGTGAAGGAGAAACCAGAGTTCTGGGTTCTCGTTGTGCAAAGAGAGTCCGAATTCAAACGGGAGAAGATATGCATGCACAACACCAACCTACATCACCACGTGCAGTGAACCTCGGCATCGAGGCTTGGACGACGAAGCAGTCTCATCGCTGTGCGGGGTTCCTCGCATCTACCCCAATATGATCTGCGGGGATGTGGCAGATGCATAAGCCGAGGGAGACCCTGCGCAGTTGATTCTCGACAACATCTCGTCGTTTCCATCATTCGACAACAAACACGACTGGAATCACTGGTCCAATACCCTCAATCAGATATGGCATCGCAGAAGGAGGCACCGTGGGTAGCCATCGCCAGCCGCAAACAAGCCGAGCGAGCAGCACGCATTCCTTCTCGATGGCGCATCTCATCCACGGCCATCCCCCGAGATCCTCCCTGTCTCGAAGACGGGCCGCAGAACGTGCTCCAAGCCCCACGGCAGTTTCTCTCAGACGCCGAGATCTCCATCACAGAGTCTTACACGATCCAGACACTCCTCAAAGCGATATCATCCCGGAAACTCTCCGCAGTCAAAGTCGCCGAGGCCTTTTGCCACCGCGCAGCAATCGCGCAGCAACTCACTAACTGCCTGACCGAGCCTCTCTTCGACGAAGCAATCAAGCGGGCGGCTTATCTGGACAAGTACCTTCGGGACCATGGAAAGCCCTTTGGACCTCTCCACGGCCTCCCCGTCTCGATCAAAGACCCGTTCAATATTGCCGGCGTCGACTCGTCCATGGGCCTAGCGTCCCTCTGTCACAAGCCCGCATCTCAAAACGCGCCGCTTGTTGACCTCTTACTATCTCTCGGCTGCATCATCATAGCGAAAACCAACGTCCCGCAGACGATGATGAGCCTGGACTCGGTTAACAACGTCTTCGGTCGGACCATGAACCCCATCAACCGGCTGTGTACCGCAGGCGGCTCTTCCGGCGGCGAGGGCGTGCTTGTGGCGATGAAGGGGAGCATGATCGGCGTCGGCACCGACATTGGCGGCAGTATCCGCATTCCGGCTATGTGCAACGGCGTGTACGGGTTCAAGCCGTCCAACGGACGTATCCCGTACGGTGGACAGGTGCTCACGGGTCAGGAGGGGATGAGTCGCACGTCTGTTCAGGCCGTTGCCGGTCCAATTGGTCGCAGCGTCGAGGACATTGACACATTCCTCTCCGAGGTCATCCCGCACGCGTGCCTTTGGGGCGAGGACTGCATGCCGACCCCGTGGGCGCAGGCTCCCGGCAGCACGCGGCCCTCGGGGAGCGGGAAGGATGGCGAGTTGGTTGTCGGTGTGCTCCGGAGCGACGGGAACTGTGCACCCCTTCCGCCCATCGCGAAGCTGCTGGACGAGGTCTCGGCTTCACTTGCCCAGTCCCCGCATGTCAGGGTGGTCCCTCTCGAGACCCCTGCGGCGTGGACCAAGGCCCAGTCAGTTATGAACAAGCTCATGAGCGTCGACGGCGGCGGCGCGATGTTCAACATGATCGAGGCAACGGGTGAGCCGCTTGTCCCCTGGTTGGCGCCGCGCTTAAAGCGAAAGAACCCTCTGTCTCTTGCGAGCGTTGCGGAGCTGCAGGCCCAGCGTTCGCGACTCGAGCGCGAGATGCTCCGGCTCTGGGTCGAGGAGGACGATCAAGGCAGACGGACGCAGCGGATCGACGCCATCGTGTGTCCCGTCGCGCCACACCCCGTGCCGCCGATCGACGGATACAACGCCGTCGGTATGACCAGCAGCTGGGTGCTGTTGGACTACCCGGCTGGCACAGTACCAGTCAAAGAGATGAAGGAGGCCGATTTGCAGCTCGGTAGGCCGCAGGGCGGGAGAGTCCTGGGAAGCTGGGACGAGAGAAACCGCGAGCTGTGGGACGAGGGCAAGATTGATCGACGGGTGTATCTCGGCACGCCGCTGAGCGTTCAGGTGGTTGTTCCAAAGCTGCAGGATGAGAAGTTGATCGAGGTCATGGGCTGGGTGGACGCGGCTTGCAGAGGAGATATCGCGACTACCAGCTCCAAGTTGTGAAAGCTGGAAATGTCGAACGTACTTTTACTTTGAAAATGTTATTGTGGGTAATAAATACCACTTTGGCACCAGCCATGGGCCTAGTGTTACGACCCGTTAGGCATAGCACGTTGGAACAACCCCGCCTTGGATCCCGGCGGTTAACGCAGGACATATGTAAGCAGTAACACAGGTGTAACCAGGAATCCTCGGAAAGGAAGAACTATGGCGCAGGTCACGTGATCTGGGAAACAATACGGATACAGGACAAGGATGGATATGCTGGATAAGAGCTATCCCAGCTATCCAACACCAAAGGGACTGTTCAGGACCTGTATATAGGATGGACTCGGGTGTTACGACCCGCTTTGCAAGGATAACAGTTGGCCGACCCACTTGCGCGTCGGGCGGCTATGACAGGACATTTGTACTGCAGGATGACGGGAACGATAGGGACTCCCCCGGAACGGAAGAATTAGGGTACAAGTCACGTGGAGATAAGATAAAAGATTAGATCCGTACGCCAAGAATACGGAGGCCGTCCTTGGCATATACGGGAGCCGTACGAACAAGGAACGGACCCCGTCAGGATCAGGAACGGTAACAAGACAGTGAGTACTGTCCAGGACTTGTATAAAGTATGACCTGAGCCCGGCTCATGGTCAGACTTCCATAGCTCTTCAGCAATCAACTTTGTAAACATTCTTCGGAATACTTTCAGCTTACCTTCACTGCGAATTACCTTGCTGAGTCTAAGACTGATCACCTTAGCCTCTGAAGACTTGATCTACTACAGCCTACGACACTACGACCCAGTGCCACGAGAACTGTTCTACAGCGTCAATCCCCAACTTCTGTTAGCAGACCCTACTGTCGGATAGCTGACCGTAACACTTTGATTGCTCCTGTTCAGTAAGTTGACCATTGACGCCTACTAACAGTACAGACAGCATGTCGACCAACAATAACGCCCAACACGTACCTGCGACCCCTAGCACTCCTGGGGCAAGGCCTGCTACTGTTGCGGCAACCCAGCCAGTTACCCAGGCTCCTACCAACCAGGAACTGTTCGACATGCTCAACCAGCTACGGGAAGAAAACGCCCAGCTTCACGCTCAACTGAACGCCAATAGAGCACCTGCGGGCCCCCGAGCCAAGTACCCGGAGCCGGAGCCATACGATGGCACCCCCGGACTCCTCCAAGGATTCCTCACCAGGACTTGCGCTTACCTACGCTACTACGTCAATTCGTTCCCTACCGAGGCAGACAAAGTCCACTACGCAGCTTCTTTTTTAAAGAAGGACGCCTTCGCCTGGTTCGAACCCACGATGCGAGACCACCTGGAGAACACTCATAACAACCAGGACGACGAGACTCAGGCCATCTTCAGTAACTACGATGAATTCGAGAAGCGCCTGAAGAGTACCTTCGGAAACCCTGATGAAGAACGCATTGCTGAGCGTAAGCTTATGAACCTCACGCAGAAAGGTTCCGCCAGCAAGGACGGATCCGAGTTCCGCCAAATCACATCCAAGCTAGAATGGGGCGACGAAGCCCTCATCGCCAAGTTCTACCAAGGACTCAAGGAAGACGTGAAGGACGAACTCGCACGCACCGATCGACCAGACGAGCTGCATCTCTTCATCGACATGGCCGTTAAGATCGATAACCGACTCTACGAGAGACGCCTAGAACGAAAAGGACATCAACCCTGGACCCATAAGAAATCCACTACGGGACGGAAGTACACTCCCATCACCACTGCAACCGGATACCATAGTGGACCTATGGACCTCAGCGCTGCCATTAGGGGAAATGACAACAAGACCCGAAACTTCAAAACCTACAGAGGCAATAAGCCTTGGAGCAACGAGTGCTTTAACTGTAACAAACCAGGACACATTGCCCGAAACTGCGATCAACCCAAGAAACCGCGATGGCAACCAGTCCCCGAGAAGGTTCGACAAGTCAATGCTACTTCCAAAGCACCTCACGAAGCCATGCCCTGGACAGGATGCTACGATGACGGTTGTCGCACCCACTAGAACGACAATGAGGCCTCGGGTTGGTACCCAGGAGCTCCCCTAACCAAAACTCTCGCAATGACCAACTGCGGCTACGAAAAGACTGGAACAGCAACAGAACAGCTCGACGAGATGCTACAAATCCAAACCCCGGAACCAGCTGCCATCCCTACAGACAGTAATTCGAGACGCTACAACCAAGGTCTCAAAAAGGATAACGAACAAGGTATCGCACGTCTAGAGTTGCTCAGTATGACTAGCAACTGGACCTTTGGCAAAAAATCGCCATACGACTCGGACGAACCTCGCGATGTTGCCCGTCAACGTGCTCAGGCAGAAGCCGTCTATGGGCTCACCCCCAGTATCAACGACACTAGCCCTGAAGAGGAATCTGAGGACGTACTTGAGGAACAGTCAAAAATCTAGACTCGCCTACCAACGACGAACCAAGACAGGCGATAACGACAAGGTCCATCTGTCTAGTATCCCTAGACCAAAAATTGCACCTACAGCTAAAGGTAGCAATCAACAACGGAACAGCGATCGCGCTAATAGATAGCGGATCAGAAGGAGACTTCATTTCACCAGGGACGGTGAATAGACTACGAATACCATGGAAAGCGAAACAACACCCCTACAAGCTCAGTAACGTGGAAGGAGAACAAGTCCAGTACGAAGGAGGAACCATCAGGAACGAGACTGCGCCCCTCGAGATGAGTTACCTGGATCGGAAAGAACAACTCCAACTCGACATCACGGAACTCGGAGCATACGACCTTATTTTAGGGATACCATGGTTACAGAAGAACAACCCACGGATAGATTGGAGAACAGGCCAACTCCATTGGGACCACGAAGACCCAGTCACTGAGCAGCCCTGCAGAGCCCAGGCCTCAAACGCGTCTAAAAAACACCGAAACCTAGCAAGACGGTATATCTGCTACCTCAAGGCAAAAGAAGCCACGCCGCGACCCGCGACTATGAAGGATCTCAAAGCAGACGACGATCCAGTTCTGTCTATCCCAGAAGAATATAGAGTTTACGAGAAACTCTTTGCAGCCGAGTTAGAAACCGGACTGCCCGAACACACAACATTCGACCACGAGATACCCCTCAAGGAAGTGAAGGAGCCTAGGTTCAGTAAAATCTACGGACTCAATCCAACGGAAATGAAAGCCTTAGACGATTACCTCGAGGAAAACCTCAGGAAAGGCTACATCAGAGAATCCACGTCACATGCAGGAAGCCCAATCCTATTTGTACCAAAGAAGAACGGCAAACCACGACTATGTGTCGACTACCGCATGCTCAACGAAATGACAATCAAGAATCGATATCCATTACCGCTCATCACTGAGCTACAAAATCTGTTGTACGGAGCAAACTGGTTTACAGTCCTCGACCTCAAGGGAGCCTACAACCTTATAAGGATGAAAGAAGGAGAAGAATGGAAGACCGCCTTCAGAACACGCAAAGGACACTTCGAGTACCTCGTTATGCCTTTCGGTCTTACCAACGCACCAGCGACATTCCAAAACATGATCAATCATGTCCTCCAGAAGTATGTCGACATCTTCGTAGTCGTCTACCTCGACGACATCCTCATCTTCTCCCCAACACTCGAACAACACAAAAAGCACGTCCATCTCGTACTACAAGCCCTCCAGGACGCCAAACTTCTAGTAGAACCAGAAAAAAGTACCTTCCACAGCCAGAAGGTGGAATATCTCGGATTTACTATCACCCCCGGAACGATTCAAATGTCGGACGACAAGATCCAAGCCGTGAAAGAATGGCCGACACCTACGAACCTTAAGGAAGTCCAGAGTTTCCTTGGATTTGTTAACTTCTACCGAAAATTCATCAAACATTATGGCAAAATCAACACACCTCTTACGGATCTCAGTAGAAAGGACACGCCATTCGAATGGGAGAAAGCGCAAGACATTGCTTTCAGCAAAATCAAGAAACGCATTACTAGCGAACCAGTATTAAAGATTCCTAACCCTCAAGAACAATTCGAAGTTGAAACGGACGCCTCAGACTTTGCCCTCGGAGCACAACTATCTCAACGAGACACAGAAGGACGACTACACCCGTGCGCCTTTTTCTCTCGCAAGCTCCATGGCCCGGAACTCAACTACCAAATTCACGACAAAGAACTGATGGCAATCATCGAAGCCTTCAAGGAGTGGAGACCACAACTCTCAGGAACTTGGCACGAAGTACTTGTGTACACGGATCACAAGAACTTAGCACACTTCACAACATCGAAGGTACTCAACAAAAGACAGATCCGATGGTCAGAATTCCTCTCAGAATTCAATTTCCGGATCATCTACCGCAAAGGATCAGAAAACGGAAGAGCCGACGCTCGCAGCCGACGACCGGACTACGACGTCCCGGTACCAGAAGAAACCCAGCCGGACGATCCACTATCAGCACGACTGACGAATTGGACGACGAAGCCATCATGAAGTTTCACAGCCTGCCAGCACATGGTCACCAAGGAATCACGAAGATCTGGAAACGACTCAGAAACACATATGGAGAAAAGGTCACTAGAGAACGTGTCGCAAGAGCGATTAAGGACTGCGAGGTATGCCTGAAAAGCAAACCTTCTCGACACCAGCCTTATGGATTGTTACAACCTTTGCCTGTGCCGCAAGCCGCCTGGCACTCCATATCACTCGACTTTATCGTCAAGCTACCGAAGTCTCGAGAACCTCTTACGGAAGTCTACTTTGACAGCGTTCTCGTCATAGTAGAACGACTTACGAAGTATGCCTACTTCATCCCGTACAAGGAAGCAAGCAATGCGGAAGAACTCGCCTACACATTCCTCAAATACATCATCGCAAACCACGGAACACCCAAGGAAATTGTGTCAGACAGAGACAAGCTCTTCACCTCAAAATTCTGGAAATCACTAGTCGCACTACTAGGTGCAAACCACCAGATGTCCACGTCATTTCACCCTCAGACCGATGGACAAACAGAACGAGTCAACCAAATCCTCAAAACCTATCAACTATAACCAATATAATTAGGTACCACTGTTACCAGTAGCCCAGTTCGCCTACAACAGCGTAGTGGGAGAAAGTACCAAGGAATCCCCCTTCTACCTGAACTACGGATTCGAACCAACTGCATACGGAGAACCCCGAGCTGGACCAGCAGCATTGAAAGCTGTGTCCTCAGCCAAGCAAATTAAGGAAATCCACGACAACGCACGACAAGAACTTGAATTCGTACGACAACGAATGACGAAATTCAGCAACAAACGAAGGATGAGGGACCAACCTTGAGAGAGGGAGATAGCGCCTACCTCGTACGGCGAAACATCAAAACCAAACGACCGAGCGACAAATTGGATTACAAAAAACTCGGACCTTTCAAAATTCTCGACCAAATCTCACCAGTCAACTACAAACTCGACCTACCCGACACTATGAAGTGTCATCCAGTCTTTCACATTTCACTTCTCGAACCAGCACCACGGGGATCACACACAAAGGACCTCATTATCGTGGAAGACAAAGAACCGGAACACGAAGTCGAACGGATCATCGACCATCTCCAAGAACCAGAAGGACTTCAGTACCTCATTAAGTGGAAAGGACACGGTCACGAAGACAACACATGGGAACCAGCTAAAAATATCACGAACGCTACGGATGAGCTCGCACTATATTGGCAACAACACCAAGAACCCGTTACCCCAGTATCCACGACACCAACGTCAACAGTCACCAACGGTTACCCACGAGTCAGACGACCACAAACACGAGTACGACCACCAACACAAATGGACAGACCACGACAAGGAAATCCTCTCATTCGCCTTGGAACACCGGAGCAGCTTAAGATGTCTTCTCAGAGAAAAAATTAGGTGTAACAGGGTTCCAGTCAAACAACGCGTCCACATTAGCGCCACCCCAAGCACCCACCAATTGCGCCTCTAAAGTTGCAGGAGGAACCGACGCAGCCCCGGCCTCCTCGGACGACTCTGCCGACACAACCCGACCCTTCTTGAACACCATTCGCTTCTGCTCACGAAGTCGCTCTAACTTGGCCAGCGACTCGTTCAACTCTGACTGAGCTTTTCGATAAGCCTCAGCTTTCTGCTGTAACAACGCAGCCCTCTCGCGAAATTTCGCTTCCTCTACCTCCTCCTCCTTGTTCAAACGATCCGACTCCGCGACCAAACGATTCACTACACTATCAGCCTTTACCAGGAATAATACGGAAGAAACCAACGTACGAGTACAGATGGCATCCTCCGATGCGTTACAAGGAATACCCAGACGATGGCATGTTCCGCAAATGTCACAGTCGGGAAGCAGCAAACAACGCAGGCCACGCGACCGACAATTGGAGCAAGGCATGTATATCTCAATGCCCTCGTTGGCAAAACGAAGAATCCGCAAAAGACGACGACGAGTGGATGAACCGGAAGATTTCGATTTTTGAACGCGGCCTGACATGGTGTCAGCATCATGAGTAAAACCAGGAAGCACGATTGACGATCCCCAACCTGGGAGCAACGACCTACTTATGACGGTCTCGAGGACAGTAGGGTCTGCTAACAGAAGCTGGGGATTGACGCTGTAGAACAGTTCTCGTGGCACTGGGTCGTAGTGTCGTAGGCTGTAGTAGATCAAGTCTTCAGAGGCTAAGGTGATCCGTCTTAGACTCAGCAAGGTAATTCGCAGTGAAGGTAAGCTGAAAGTATTCCGAAGAATGTTTACAAAGTTGATTGCTGAAGAGCTATGGAAGTATGACCATGAGCCGGGCTCAGGTCATACTTTATACAGATTTTGTCTTGGGCAGTTCCTTTGCCCATGAGCGCTTCTACCCTGGTCATTATGAGCGCTCATTCTTGAAGTGGGATGAGCGCTTCTACCCTGGTCATTATGAGCGCTCATTTTAGCGTGGGATGAGCGCTCATTGTGGGTCCCTTATCTGCGCTCATTCCTTATCGTCACGTGACCTGTACCATAGTTCTTCCGTTCCTGAGGAAGTCCCTGTTGTTCCCGTGATCCTGCAGTACAAATGTCCTGTCCTGGCCGCCCTGATATCCGAGTGGGTCGGCCAACTGTTATCCTTGCATAGCGGGTCGTAACACCTAGGTATACCAACAGTTATTCTTCCTATATCATCTAGACTCTTGTTAATTCTATAGTTGCTGAGGCAGGGCCTCTATCTCCTCAGGGCTAGCACGACAAGCCGTGACCAAACTGAAGCTATACATATATGTCGCATGACATAGTAACTAGCATCAAGCTAAAGGAACTTCGAGGCAAGTGGTACCTCGCGGTGCGAAACGGCGCCCGGTGTTGGGCCTTCTCTGACCGAGTAATTGCGTTGATTGAGGTGTGCAGAATCTCGATGTTTGAAGCGGCCTTGGAAAGTCTATATGTAAAGGATCACCAAGATCGGGAATACTTACAACCGGCCGGACGACGGCGACGACAAATGTTATTGTGGGATGATACAGCACATTCAACGGGATCAACGGACGACCCAGGTCACGTGGGAGAGCACGTGACCGCCGCCGGACGAAGCTCCGGCTCCTACTTCCACGGCTGGCGAATGTCTCCCTAGCTTACAATCAATCAAGAATCATCATCGCAGTCATAGAGCCCCATACGTGCTTTATGTGCTGCCTCCTTGTCCCTGGGAATCCAACAGTTATTGACCCGCGCACAGCTTCAACCAACCTAGGGAATACAGAGTGGCCAGTCAAAGGAGATCCGAGACGACACAGACCTCCAAGAAAACAATCCTCGCGCCTTACTTGTTTTCCGTCTTTCTTACTGTCAGTCGTCAGTGACATTTCGAATTTAGAACACACTTGTCCTGCCCAAATCTCATCCGTCGCGGGGTCTTCGACTTGTGATAGCGTCACGAAGTTTAACCACCTCTGAGATGATGGTCTCTACAAGCTGATGTTTAATTTTTGCCGTTTTCAAAGCTGTAGCCGTGGACGGTGGGTAGTTGTCTTCATTCGTAGGTAACCACGTCGCATCTGCGTGCTCGTGGACAAGGTATTCGAAACCTGCTAGGCTACCTCCAGCATCCGATCTCAACGGTCACCACTTGTTCCTGCTACGCATACCCGACCTGAATACACTCGGACGACAGTATCGCCCCATTAGTTCAGTCTACCATCGAATGGCATGTACGGCTCCACAAACGAAGCCATTGCCCCAGCCCCTGTCCCCAGCTCGAACTCGTTCATGACGATGTCCCAGTCCCGAGGAGCCATGATGTGGTCATATGAGCCATCGTCCAAGTCTCTCAGCGGCAGGGGAAACTCTCCAATCTCCTGATCGTACCCAGCTCCAGCCGTCAGAATTGTTGGCGGGTTGCCGGAGAGTACGGTTTGGCGAGCCACAGCAAAGCTGGCTAGTTGATGAAACGTCTTGCAGACGTCAAAGAGTTTCCTTAGTGGCGGGGAGGCCGGGGTCGTTGGCTCGATAGCATCCACGGCGGTGCCGAGGAGGGCTAGGTCTTCAGCTGACGAGGTCACGATCGTGTTACCTGCAAGCACGACGAAGGTTGCGAAGGGAATCATAGAGAACATCCTGTGCCGGCGTAAGCAGTGGTATCCCGTCCAACAAGCAGGCAAGTGGGCACTTACATGTTTAGCAGCATTGTCCAGCTAGTTTGATTCTCACGGCCCCAGGCCTCGAAGGCCTGCACCATGGCGGCGAGTGCTTTACGTGCCGCGTCGATGCAAACGATGTTGCACTGGAGCGGGTTCGGGCTGGGCTCCTCGCAGGGTACGATCCGGTAGGCGATGGCCACGAGGCTGTACATCATAATGTCGAACAGCAGAACGGGGGCGTGGTAGATTTCGTTCTCTGGTAGGTCGTCTTGTAAGGTCTTTTTGAAGTCCTCGTTTGCTTGCAGGATTCTCGTTGCGAAGGATTTTGCGGCCTCGATCCTGGCCTGCTGGGGCTGTTGCAGGGCTGCAGCGGAGAACAGCTGGATGTGCATATCGCCGATGATGAGGGCGTATTCCACGTAGCCGGCGTAGAGACTATCACAAGAAATAAGAAGAGGATTGTTAAAAATGCATCGGGGATGGCAACTCACTCTGCGGGAACGCCCGGAACGAAGTCATTGGGGAACGACGGTCGAGGCGTCGACACGTCGTAGGGGTGGATCGACGGCGACCGTCCAAGGGTGAAGGCCATGCCCTTCTCGTGGATGAAGATGTGCCAAAATACCTGTCGCTCTTTCGAGATTTCGGGTCCGTCTTTGGGGAGACGGTGCCAGCCCAGGTCGATGCACATTCTTGAAGCGGCGGAGATCATCTGCCAAGCTAGAGCGGTTCTCCCAGACTTATTACAGAAGGTGTACTGGTGACATTTCTTTTAGTATCGATTAAGCAGATCCGGCAGAGAAAAAAAAGACATACCAGCAGCGACAGAGCTTGACAAGCCTCCATCGAGGGGTCGTTGCATAGCCTTAGAGATTGCATCGCGGCGTCGATATTATCCCGCAGCAGCTGCGAGTAGCCCTGGATATCGGCAAAGGTAACGCCGACCTGGGCGTGGAACCTCTCCTTGAGTCCGAGAAATAGAAAGAAGAGCCCCGTGTTGACGATAGCCCATGACAAGATGGAATACTCGCTGACAGCAAAGTACACTTTCTGACAGAAAGCCGTGAAGTCCTGTTCGTCGACAACGGGGCAGTCGACAAAGAACCGCTGCCTCTCGGTTTGCGCCAGCCGGAGCAGCTTCAGAACCTTGTCCACGGGCGGCAGGGACCGGCCCTCGAGCTCCGGGTACTGCACCCTGACCGGCGACGGCGAGCTTCGGGTGCCGGCGGAGGACGGGCTGCCCTCTTCGCTATCCGCCGTCTCATCAATTGCCTGCGTCGTCGCAGCGAAGGTCGGATCGCCCATGCTCAGCTCCAGATTTGAGGCTGCGTCACGGAGGCCGTCCGTCACACGGTGAACGTGGGCCTTGAAGGACGAGTCACCGCGGTAGCCCTCGGACATGACGGACATGTTAGATGGGTGACTGCTGATGAAGGATCCTGGCGAGTCCCTCGGCGACGGGCCCTGGCTCTTCTCGTTGATTTGCAAGAGCTTCTGAACCGCCTGTGAGACCTCGCGGAGAGAGCGGTCGACGTTTTCCATTGCCTCATCGTAGCGCGGAGATATGAGAACGCGTTGCCGCCTCTCGGAAGAGCGGTGGGAGATGCGGCAGCTGAGGCCGGCCGCAACGCAGCTTGAGCACGGCGACTCTCGGTCGCATTTTGTCTATGGTTTGTTGTCAGCTTCACTGCAGAGTCATATGCTAACGCTTAACGTTTTGTGATGACATGCCTCAGTGTGAGAGAGTGTGGTGCTGGCAACGGAAGTTGGAGGCAGGAGGAGGAGGAAGGCTTTGGAGGCATGGAATGACACGTGACTCCTTCTTCATAGTATACTTTAGGTAGACTGTAGATAAGAGCAAGGCGATCGCAAGTACCTTTCTATTTTTACATTGATCACACTAGACTTCATGTTAGCTGTCTTGCAGTCCTCATAACCTGGATTGCTAGAGCGTAACTCACGGCGGGTCTTTTTGCACTTGATGTCTCCATGGGTTCCGTTGTTGGACCGGTAATGTCGACCAAGAGCACAGATACGATGATTAGTAGTAAGATCAATGGGACAGTGAAATCGGCGTAGATGAAAGATAGATATCACAAGACTAATACACCAAGAGCGGCTGACCTTGGTGGGATCAACTTCAGCTTTAATCAAACCAGAGTGACTTCACCGTGCAGCAGACACCGCCTCACAGGGCCGAGACGCCCTAAATGGTTGCTACAAATCCGCTACTTCGTGTCGGCTAGCGCTCAGTGAGAGGAACCTTGACTACTGTATAGACGTACTGTGTGTCCGTATGGACTGGACAAGGACGGACGACATCGACGACAACCAAAGTGGCAACAGTAATGGTGGCAAGTGAGGGGCCTAGAAGTTTCTTCCAGGAATGGTTAGATGACGCGCAGTAAGGGGGCCGGGGGTAGGGCATGTCATAGGGCCAGATCTACAACCACGCCACTACCTTTGCCTTGCTGCGTTGCATTCAGTCGTCAATTTACGATCCCGAAGTCTTGCCACATTGGAGGCAAACGGGCAACCGTCTATCAGTGTTGAGCTATGTGACTGGGTTGAGTCCTTGTCAGCTTTGCTTAGCTTCCTCGGTCGGCGAGAGCCGACCGCATGCACGAGAGTTGATCGTCAGGTTCAGAGTACGACGACGTAATTCAGAACCATTAACTGGGACTTCAAGATGTCTTCGGCACAGCTTAGGGCGGAGGCGGCAGAATGTTGTTCGGCCAGTGCTTCCTAGAACTCATCTGCCTATTCACTGGCCTTGGCTTCACCATCCTTCTATCTGTCACTGGCGTTGAGCTCCATGGAATCATGTATTTTATTCTCTCTTGTTCTGCTCGAGATGAGCTTTCATAGTGCGATGTACTGGATTTCGCCTGCCACTCTCCCGTTTCCCCAGGTCAATTGTATCGATCTGCACGGGAAATTTTGAATCACTGCAATCACTATTCCAATCCCCTTAACAGAGCAGCCTGGGGTCCGAGGTCCCGAAAGAGGTCCGGTGGCTTGCTACAGACCAGTAACGTTTGCTGAGAATTTCGTGGTCTCCAAAATTCGGAGAGGAGAATCAAGGCGAAGGAACTCGCTGCCTAGAAAAGTCCCCACGGAGGCGTCGTCAGCTAGAGAGCCGCATACTGTGACGTAGACGGAGACAACCAAATGAGTAAAATTTCCCGATTGAGCGCTGGGCGAGGGTGATGTGCTGTCTTATAGAGGGTTGGAAGGATCCGGTACCTTGTCACGGCCTGTTCGGCAGCCCTCAGCTTCTTATCCGGCTTCATCTAAGCCCTTTCCATCGCCTCTGTCTGTCTTCGCTGTCATCGAATAGTAGGTAATAGGGAGACGGTTGGGACAGGGGTTTGGCTGACACCAGGTAGAAGGCTTGGAGCCCGCCTCATCTCCCGTGCATTTTGATTGCGAATCTAGGCAGTGATCCTCGCAGTTAATCTCTCTGCGCCAAGGGGGTGAAATGCTTTGAATACCGTCACAAACACCCTCATGCGGTTGGCGGTGTTGGCGCGTCAAGTAGAGAAAGCACACGTTTTCCAGCCACCTGAGATGAGATACCTTGTTGTAATCGAAGGATCGTATGCGGGCAGACAGAAATGGGAGAAATACGATTTATGGCGATGGAACAACTAACGTCTGAGTCAACTGGCGACCGTATGACCCCATAAGACCTGATATCCGGGCGATGCAAAGGATTCGAGTTCACTTTTCCGCCGTCCTTCCATCGCTCATGGGGCATTCTCATTGACTGACTGCCACGATCTTGATGCATCTCGTATTATTCCTTGCACGCAGTCAACCACCGCCAGGTTGGTGCACGTGGGTAAGGTTACCATAAGGATTAAGAAGGTGGGCAACAGTGACGAAAACATGCAACAGGGCAGATTGGTTATGGTGTCTTTTTTTAGCGAATATGTTGAGGCTAACAAGAGAGGTAACTGCCTGCCCATACCGAAGACATGTGTAGGTGTGCATTAAGCAAGGAAGTAGGGATCCTTCAGCTGAGAGATCTGGCAGCGGGGAACCTCAGCTTCGTCAACTTCACGGACCCGAGGGCCCAGCATAGCCATGCTGACTCCTCAACATCATGTCAGTCATATACCTAGACTCTACTGAAATTCCCATGGACATTCTTTATAAGAGAACGGGAAGCACCAACATTCCATGAATTTAATCAAAACCAGCCTAACTCTAAATCACCCTCGTTCACACTATCATCACCTATTGCCAAAATTCATCCCAGTATCAAACATCTTTCTCATATTTCAACAACTCTTCCAGCCTTATGAACACAATGAGGAAAGCCGTCATTAAGACCAGTCTTCTTGCTGGGCTTGTAGCCGCATCAAACGGGACGGAGCCTACCAATGCAACTGTCCCAGTGCCTTTCAAGGGCGGCAATCCTCCTGTAAGTTGACCGGAAACTCGGTCTCAGACTCCGTCTTACATGTGACAGTGCGATGCCCTCATTGCCGTTGGTTTGAGGGACAGGATTTTCCTTCCTTCCGACGCTGCCTACGAAGACCAAGTCAACACCTGGTGGTCTAAAAATGCCCGTATGCACCCCTGGTGTATCGTTCTCCCACAAAGCACCAGAGAAGTGTCGCAAGTCTTGACCGCGCTGGTGGACCTCCCGGGCGATGGGGCCGGCCACTGGCACATCGCAGTCCGCAGCGGCGGCAACGGCTGGCAACTCAATAGCAACATCCAGAACGGCGTCACGATTGACCTGACTCGCATGAACTCGTCCGTCTACGACCCCAAGACCAACATCGCACGCGTCGACACCGGCGGTCACTGGGAGAACGTCTACGCCGACCTTGATGCTCAAGGAGGCGTGGTCGTCGGCGGACGAGACGGGAACGTCGGCGTCGGGGGATTCCTCCTTGGAGGAGGGACGTCCTTCTTCTCTCCGTGGAAGGCTTTCGGTTGCGACAACATCGTAAACCACGAGGTGGTCCTCGCCAACGGCACCATCGTCAACGCCAACAAGACGAGTAACGCGGACTTGTGGAAGGCCCTCAAGGGTGGCGGCAGCAACTTTGGCATCGTAACCCGGTTTGACCTTGAGGCCATGCCGACCCGCGAACTCCATTACGAGCTGCGAACGTTGCCTGGAAACGCCTCGGAAGCGGTAATCGACACCCTCGTTGCTTTTTCGAACTATGATACGTCGATGGCCGACAACGCTTTGGTGGCGTACCTTTCCTACAACACCACAGTGACTGCGGAGACCACCATCGGCACGATCTATGTCAACACAGCCGGCGACGACAATGTCTCGACTGCATACGACAGCCTCCGCGAGGTTCCTGCGGTCTTCAATGCTACAACAAAGCAGACACTGGCCCAGTCCGCTGTCGACTCCAAAGCCGAGTCAGGCACATGGTGAGTGCATGCCTACGCATGTCAAATAGACGGCAACAATCAAACTTCAGATATCTGACACGTACCATAGGGCATCAGGTGCTACCCTCGTCGTCAAGAACGACCCTTCCATTCTCAGGGGAATCGTCAGAGCACACGAGGCATTCGTTAAGACGCTTCAAGATTCCATCGGCAAGGATAGCTTCCGCACCATGATCTTCCTGCAACCCCTCCCCAAAGACTACGCGCGCATCGCCGAGGAGAAGGGCGGCAATATGCTCGGCCTGGAGAACCTCAGGTCCAACGCTGTCATGTGGACGGGCGGCGTGTTCGTCACGACCGACGAAGCTGACTTTGCAGTCGCGCAGCAGCGCCTCAGCGAGATGGCGGGGGCGGTCTACGAGTACGCCGAGTCAGTCGACGGCGCCGAGGACTTGGTCTACCTCAACTACGCGAGCACCCGCCAGGACGTGTTTGCCAGTTACGGCGCTGACAATGTCAAATATTTGCGGGAGGTTGCAGCGAAGTATGACCCAACCGGCGTTTTCCAGACGCGCGTCCCCGGAGGCTTCAAAATTTCGAGAGTAGGGGTTTAAGGGGCAGGCCAAAACCTCAAGAATGCATGATCATGACGCCTGGGGCTAACATTTGGACCTGTGTGCTGAATGAAACCTTCAGGACAATCTGGGTACAACTGAATTTAAAAGATCGCAAAACTATTTTAGAGTTGCATCAATTATCTGTGAAAGTTTACACCCAGGTTCCAGGCGCAACGTTTACGCTCTTTGATACAGAAAAGCACAATGTTATGAGAGTGTAAATGAAGTACAGGAGGATGCATTACGTTTTGGCTGATCCGATAGTCGGCCAAGAGGCGTTCGGCGGTTTAGACTTGGGGAGTATAGTCCGTGACAATGCCAAAAATGAACTCCTCAAAGTGAGCCTGTCCCTCAAAAGTCTCCTGTCCGACAATGCCACCCTGGAGGAGACCGTTAGCACGCTGGTAGATACCATCCTCATCCTTGACAATCAGCTCAGTGGTGACGTTCAAAGCCAGAACTTCGCCGTCGGGAAGGGTGTAGCGAATCGAAAGACCATCGGTCTCCAGCAGGCCGGTGGTGGGAGGCCAGGCCGCCTTTCCACCCCTCTGGCGAACAATCGTGCTCTCGAGATCGCAGCTGACCATCAGAGGCTCGCCGTCCTTGACGACGTAGGAGCGGCGGCTCTCGTTGCCGTTGTAGTCGAGAAGGCTGTACCAGACGATGGAGTAGGGGCCAAGGCGGCCGTGGCCCCAGTCCCAGTAGCGAGGGCCGTCGATGATGGACTGGTTGCCCCAGTTCTTGTCGTGGTAGCCGATGCCGTCGGCGAAGCTGATGGCAGTGTCCTTGATGGTCAGGTTGACGACGGTCTCGGCGTCAGGGATGGCGTTAGCCCAGTAAAGCCCGGGCAGGAGGTTCTGGTTGGCACCGACGGCGCTGTTCAGGTCGCAGGGGTAATGGGCAGGGGCAGTCTAGTGATTGAATTAGCTAGTGCCTTTCCTTGGGCTCTGGGAGGATACTCACTGATTTGTAGGTAATGGTGCCCTTGATGTCCATGGCATCCGAATCAAGGTTGATGGAGTACTCGACGTCGGGCTTGTCGAGGGCCGAGCCCTTGAAGCTTCCAACTCCCTTCCAGTCCCCAACGATGCCGTCGGGGCCGTTGGCGATCGTCACGCCGGTATCCGCCATACCCTCGTAGAAGAAGGCGCTCCCGTTCGCATACGTGCCAGAGACCTGCACAGACAGCGGGTGGGGGTTCGCGGCGAACTCGCCGGAGTTGAAGAAGACAATGTTGAGAGTCTGGTTCGTGGCCTGAGAGAAGACATCGAAGTACCAAAAGTCGGCGGACATTCTGGCGGCCGGGGTGGTCATCTTGAAGCCGTCGAGGTTGCCGGCCACAGACAGATGCTCAACGCTTATCGTCCCACTGTAGTAACGGGGCTCCAGCTCGAGAGTACGGGATGGCACCGGGCTTTCGATGGCGGCTGTAAAGGTCGTTCCGAACATGGCGGATGCCAGGACGAAGTTGGTGACGCCCATTGTGAAGTTGTGGTGAACGAATGAAGATAACGAGTGGTTTTTGAAAAGAGGGACGAATCTGACTTGGGAAGTCTGATGAAGAAGGGAGGAGAAAAGTGTCTTCGAGCAGACATCCTGACGTTTAAATATCTGTTTTGAAGGGAACCTTGCAAGACCTGAACGTAGATAGCTCCGTCGATGTCAAGTCCGCCTGTACGAAAGCGCGCAAATGTAGGCTCTTCAAAGCCATGGATGACTTCGCAACCAAGTGGTACGAATGCGCGTAAGTGAATGACATGTAGTTGCAAAGGAGGCTGTGCGTCAAGCCGCCACAATTTCAAGGTCGTCGTCCTCCCCTAGTAATGTTTAATTACCGACTTCAGGGGTTCGGGTTGATCTTTCATCACGCGCTCCCGAGCAGGCGTGGTGTAATCGACAGGCAGGTGAATATGGATGATGCCGCAGATCAGGAAATCTCCGATACTCGTACCAAAGATGGCTTGTGCTGTCTTGTGGACTGGTTGTTGGATGCTGTGGCGCGAATTCGTAAAGGTCCCGAACAGGCCATCCCTGGTTCGACTAACGGTCCGCACCCGGGACAAGGATCCGGTCACTGTTTGACAGCCCGGTCCATCCTGATAATAGCTGCTGTTAATCTCTTCGAAGGATAGAGTGACTAGATCAGGGGCTTGGGTTTGGCGAGAAAATGAAATAAAATTAGAGGTAAATCTAGACTCTTTACTATCACCGAACTTCCAGAAGCAACAGCGTCCCACCCTGTTTATGCCCGGCCCTGAATGGTGTTCTTGATCTTCTCGCCGAGGTCTGGGCTGACTCTGGAGAAGATTCCTGTGGAAGAGTCGGGGTTAGTCGTTGATCAACCCTTTCAAGTGCTGTGTTATCAGCATGTTGAATAGCGAACTCACCGAAAGCCTTCTCGTGAACCTCCGGCCTGGCGCCACCGAGGTGCTGAGCAACGTTATACACAAGAGCCTCTTGTTCGCCAGGCTGCTGGCCCAGAACATTCCAAAACGCCCGAGCCTGCACGAAGTCGTCCTCAACAACCTGCGAAGTGAACCCGCAGACGCGACCAACCCACTCCTCGTGCCCACCGAGGGCATAGCCGCTGGCTCCCTGATTGCCAACGAAATCGACGGACTTGAGGTCAGAACGCACATAATTCGGATCCCCGCCGTAGTTGTCCCCGAAAGTCATGAAGCCGTCGCGCTGGTAGGGGCTGTACACTGGCGAGATGGCTCTGTTACAGGGGAGTTGCTGGTAGTTAACGCCGAGGCGGTAGCGCGCGGCGTCGTTGTAGGCGAACATGCGTGCCTGGAGCATGGGGTCCGCGGAGGGGGCGAAACCCCTGACCATGTTGGACGGGGAGAAGGCGGCTTGCTCGATGTCGGCGAAGTAATTCAACGGCTGTGTTCGAGGCGGGAGGTCAGTCTATGCACCTCTCAATCGAATAGTGCGGTGCAATACTTACGTTCTTGTTGAGGGTAAGTTTTCCCACGGGGATGGGGGGGTAGTCGGCATGAGGCCAGACCTTGGTCATGTCAAAGATGTTCCACCGGTACTTCTCGGCGTCCCTGGGATTCATCACTTGGAAGAAGATGTTCCACGATGGGAAGTCTCCTCTCTCAATGGAGTCGTAAAGATCGGCAGTGTGTGCGTCTGGGTTCTCTCCCGCCAGCTTTACGGCCTCGTCTTGGGTCAAGTTCTGTACGCCCTGGTTTGACTTAAGGTGAATCTTGACGTAATAAAACGTCCCATCCTGAGATTGTCAGCATATGGATAGTGGTTGAGCTAGGCTGACGACTCACGTCTTTTGTCAACTTGTAGGTGTGCCCGCTGTACGAGTTGATGTGCCTGACGCTCTTCGGTGTGCCCCTTCCGCTGAAAAGATGCAACAGAGCATGGATGCCCTCCTGGTTGTTGTTATGGAAGCTTGTAAATGTCAGTTGCAGGACATGATAAATGTACGTGCAATGGAAGACTCACTCCCAGAACTGAAACTAAGTTAGCTCGGTTCGTTAATGTCCAAAAGGCGTTCTAATCACTCACCATGGTGGGGTCCGAGACGTTGGTAGCCGGATTCCTCTTGTGACTCCTGTTGACAGAAGGGAACTTGATCGGATCACGAATGAAGAAGACAGGCTTCGGAAGTTAGAAAAAGTGACACACGACGAGCAAAAAAACACTCACGATGCTGTTGAACACCCAATCTTGGTTGCCCTCCTCGGTGAAGATCTTCATGCCCCAGCCACGAACATCTCGAACCGTATCGGCGCTTCCTCGCTCAGGTCCTACTGTCGATACGCGCAACAAGACCTTGGACTTCTTCCCGATACCGTTGAGGAATTTGGCCGACGTGAAGTGGCTGACATCGTGCGTGACCTCGAACTCGCCAAAGGCACCGACGGCCCGGGCATGGACGACCCGCTCGGGAATGCGCTCACGGCTGAAGTGCGCCAAAGTTTCGATAAGTTGGGTGTCTTGCAGAAGCATCAAACCCTTGATGGAGTTGCCCCCAAAGTGCTGGGCAGTTGTCGCGTCGGCGTAGGGTACGCCTAAGTTCTGGTTAGCAAGGCCAAGGCTTGCGGGTTGCAAGGTCTAGTTTACCTTCAGCGAGCGTGTACGTGGGGTTTGCCATTTTCTCTTGAAAAACAAGA
This sequence comes from Colletotrichum sojae, assembly GCA_014235955.1. Lineage (NCBI taxonomy): Eukaryota > Fungi > Ascomycota > Sordariomycetes > Glomerellales > Glomerellaceae > Colletotrichum > Colletotrichum sojae. The sequence goes on along the minus strand of WIGN01000170.1, from coordinate 8,037 downwards.
AAGGTCGCTAGAGAACAGATTTAGTTGCAATTGATGAGAGTTGAGAGTTTTGGTAGTGGATTCGATGATAAATGAAGTTGTTCGTAAGAAAGCAGTTCGATTTGAGTTTAGCACAATACGCCTTGAATTTGAGGAATAAATCATGTTTATATCGCGTCTCAATACATGCGCAGACAGTTGACGACGTCATTTGAGTGGTAAACCACTGGATCGCGGCAACGGATAATCGCGTAACGGCGCTGACATGAACCACATCAGCGCCCCTGGCTGACGGCACAAGGCCCCGCAGTCGTACGCAATATGACATGCCGGATTGAGCACCAACAATGCCGAACCTGATCTCAGCGAGACACCGCACAGCGAGATGCGCCAATTTTCAGCTCTGCGCAGAAAACCCGAAAGCAAGTCTGGGAATAGTTGCTAAGGGTCATCGAACGGCCCTTCTCGGCATGTTTAGTAGGGACAGTCAGCAGAAACTTCGGCGCTGTGATTGGCTAGTTGCACTTGCTTGTGCTTGAGAGATGCCGAGAGGACGAAGAATCGCCGAGGCCGGACCCGATATTTCGGAGCCGAAAGCCGATCCCACTACCCCAGCCCGAGTCCTGAGCCTTCTAGAAAGCCTTGCGAAAATGCAGAGTGCAAAGTGCGCGAGGCAGAGACGGTGGATTCATGCAGGGTCCAGATCTCAGCGGACGGCAGAATAAAGCAGGCCGGCTGACGTGCCGGTGAGATGGATGACCGACTCGCTGCGGAGTTCCGCCCAGGTGCATCATGTCATCACAATCCAGTCGGGACCTCCGATGTCGACACAACAGACGAGGACCGTTGTCCTGACCCCATGTTAAACCTCCAATCTTCCAGAACCAAAAGCTTGGTCGAACGGATATGGCAAGCGGGCCCTGTCAAGGTCTGAGTAACCTAGTTCTAAACTGCTGGCTGCCGGTCTAGAACCTCTGTCAGCAGGAGTGAGTGCTGGTACGACGACTGACGGGATTCGCAATTTCGCGCAGTTGATTGCAAGGCAAGATGGAGAACTCCGAAGACAGCCTCTCCGTGATGAGTTCGAGATGCTGTATAAGTATAAATCATTTGAATCTCCAAGTTCGAAAAGAATCCTCACTCAACACTCACAAACATTCAACACAGCCCATCAACCATCCAGCACATTAATAACCTAATTCCTTCCCAGACCAACTACTCACTTCTAACTCTCTATTCACAATGACTTTCATCACCTGCACCCACACCAGCGACTTCGACTTCATCGTCGTCGGCGGAGGCACTGCCGGCTGCGTCGTCGCCGGTCGCCTGGCCGAGAACCCCAACGTCAAGGTCCTCGTCATCGAAGCCGGAGTCAGCAACCCCAAGGACAACGAGGCCATCATGACCCCCGCCCGTGCCTTCGAGCTCCGCGGCAGCAAGTGGGACTGGGGCTACAAGACGACCATGATCGACCGCCCCGAGTACACGCGCATCGAGAAGCCCAACACCCGCGGCAAGGTCCTCGGCGGCAGCAGCTGTCTCAACTACTACACCTGGATTCGCGGCAGCGCGACCACCTTCGACGACTGGGCTCCCTTCGGCGGCGACGAGTGGACCTGGAACGCCTGCCGGGAGTACTTTGACAAGCCTGCCACTTTCCACGACGACCAGAATCAGTTCCCCAAGCACCTTCAGCACATCGGCACTTCTGGGCCAATTCACGTCGCTCCGGCCGAGCTTGTCGCTGAGGCCGCCCCCTTCCGCGACGCACTAAAGAAGGCCTGGGTCAGTCAGGGGGAGAAGCTGAACGACGAGATCTACGATGGCGAGATGCACGGCCTGGCCACTGCCGTCAGCTCCATCTATAAGGGCGTCCGGTCATCCAGCTGGCGCTACCTCGAGGGCAAGAAGAACGTCACCGTCATCGGCCAGACCAACTCCAAGCGCCTCATCGTCGAGAACGGCAAGGCCGTGGGCGTAGAGGTCATCAAGCCCGATGGGGAGGACCTCACCTTCCGCGCCAAGTACGAGGTCATCGTATCGTCCGGCGTCTACGAGACGCCCAAGCTCCTGCTTCTGTCCGGGATCGGTCCCAAGAAGACCCTCGAATCGTTCGGCATCGACACTATCGTGGACTCGCCCCACGTTGGTCAGAACCTGCTTGATCACCCCATCATGCCGCACGTCTTCAAGCTCAAGGACGGCTACGGCCTCGATCAGCACCTTCTCCGCGCCGGTCCCGAGAAGGATGGTGCCGTTTCCGCATACCACTGGAAGCACAAGGGCCCCCTGAGCAGCGGTCTCCTGGAGCTTATCGGCCTGCCTCGCATCGACGACCGCCTCAAGAACTGCGAAGAGTACAGACAATACCTCGAGAAGAACGGCGGCGTTGATCCCTTCGGGCCCGGCGGCCAGCCTCACTTCGAGATTGACTTTGTGGTGAGTAATTCCCCATAATCTTGAGACTGACGAGAAACAATGCTCACAAGACGTGTAACTGTAGCCCATGTTCTGCGATGCCTTCCAGTGGCACATCCCCACTCCTCCCCAGGGCGACTACTTCACCGTCATCGTTGATCTCCTCCGCCCCCTGTCGCAGAACGGCACCGTCACGCTCAACTCGACGAACCCCCTCGAGCAGCCCAACATCAACATCAACTTCTTCTCCAACGACCTCGACCTTATCGCCATGCGCGAGGGCGTCCGCTTCGTTGATAACATCATCATGAACGGCGAGGGCATGAAGGATATCATCGAGAGCGACTACCCCTGGCCCATGCCCCGCTCCTCAGACGAGGCCATGATCAAGATGATCTTGGAGCGATCCCAAACCGGCTTCCGTAAGTCATTCTGTATCATCACCCGCCTTGAACTGAAACGCTGACTGACGGGACAGATCCTTGTGGCACCGCTCGCATGTCTCAGAACATTGAGCAGGGCGTTGTCGACGGCAAGTTGCGGGTTCACGGCGTCGAGAACCTCCGCGTGATTGACGCCTCTGTCATTCCAGTCATCCCCGACTGCCGCATTCAGAATGCGGTCTACATGATTGGAGAAAAGGCCTCGGACATGATCAAGGCAGCCTATCCGGAGCTGTACCAGTAGGGTGAAGTGGTTGATTACGATAGATTCCAGTGAGCTCAAGGTGGCGTCAAGTTGGTGTTCAGTAATTAGATTTGATATTAGACAGTTATGTGCGAGCAGTAATATGACATGTCGTAAAACGTACAATCTCGACTTATTCGTCAACATCAAAGATCTTGAAACCACCCGTGACACGGGTCTGGAAGAATCCCGTGGGATCATACGCACGGGCAGTGCGAGTGAGAAGATCCAGGGAGTCTCCGATAGTCCACCACACGTCCTGGAGAGTGTTCGCGTAATTGAGATACTTCCACTTCATGAGCGAGTGCGTCTCAGTTGCATAGCTGTTGAGGGTCTACTCAACTGCCTCCTGAAGCTTCTCCATCAACAGAGCCTTGTGCTCAGGGTCGGAAAGCAGCGCCTCGGCCTGGAGAACCATGCAGTCCTCATCGAGGCTGTTGTTCAAGTCAAGAACGTTCGGGCCTTGGTTCGCGTAGTTGCGGGGCAGCGGCGTCAGGACGAAGATGATCTGGTCGCTTGCGCCGAGCACGTCCTTGACATCCTCGACCAGGCTGTTGAAGACCTCGAGGATCTTGCGACCGATTTCCATGTTCGCATGGAAGGTGAGCGTGAACCACACGTTGTAAAGATCGAGGGCGCCTTCGAGCTGCTTCACCAGACCGGAGATCGGGGTGCGGGATCTCATGTCGGTGATGGAAGTGAGCTCTGCAAGTCCGTTAAACGAGGTTGAGTTCTCGGCCCCGTCGACGTTGGCGAGCACGGAAGCTGCCGAGGGGCCGGTGGCGGGGCTGTAGGTCAAAGATACAAAGCCGTTCTCTTCAGGGTGCTCGCCGTTTCTCTTCACCATGGAGGTGAACGTCTCTAGCAGGCCTTCAGCCGAGGTGTAGGGGAATGCCACAATGCCGCCGTAGGCGTCCTGAGAGGGGAAAGTGTGTATGTCAAACTTCGTCACGAGGCCGATGTTGTTCAGTCCGCCTTTGAGGGATTGCCAGAGATCAGGGTCGCTGGTCGACGTGGCCGTGACAACGGTGCCGTTTGCGAGGACAACCTGCATCTCGAGTTAGCGGTCGACCCTGACTGAGAGAACCCGTCGGAATTACTTCGTAGCCAACGACATTGTCGCATGCCATGCCGTGCCGGCCGGATTGCCAGGAAAAGCCTTGGAGGGTAAGCTCACATGTCGTTCAGGTACGACGAAGAGGACTCACCACCGCCCAGCAAGAAGCCGCCAACACCGACGTGACCCTCGCGGGCTCCGGTACCCAGCACACCGTCCTTCTCGAGCTCAGTGTACACGTCGCCCCATCGTGCACCAGAGCCGATCGACGCGACCCCCTGGCCCTTCTGATGACACAATGTTAGTGACGTCCAATCCAGAGTAGCAGGAAGGGAGTGATATACCTCGGAGCCAGCATCTTCAGTGTACGTCACGGAGTTGAGGCGCCCCAAGTCGATCGTAACGCCATCCTGGGCGTTGTTGTTGGGCGCAACGGAGTGGCCGCCGCTGCGGATGCCCACCGTCCAGCAGCTTCCTCCCTCCTCGCTAAGAGCCTTGAGGGCGTCAGAAACATGCTGGGTAGACTCGGGCTTGAGCACACAGCGCGGGGTCAGGGCTTGGATGCTACCGTCGTAGTATGTGTTGAGGGTGCCCTGGTACTCGGTATCGTTTTGGAAGTACAGCTGGTCAGAAAGACCTGCTCGGCCGAGGGCATCGCACTGGCAAATTGTCAGTACCGATAGAACAACTTCTCAGATGTGGTAGTCTCTCGAGGGGCGGGGCGACTTACTCCTCGACCACTTGTGCTGTTGACCTGTCGGGGACTGATGCGAGGGGTTGCAGACACCAAACTTGGGAGCGTTGCAACCGCGAGGGCGGCAAAATGAAATATCTGCAGAGCCATACTGATGATCGCCTTGGTTCACGGTCGTGATGTGGGTTGGGCTTGCTTGGTCAGGTTTGGGGGCAGTTAAGAGATTTTCACCGCAGGTAATGACTTCCGCAGAGAGCGGAAGCTACCCCTGAGTCGGAAATGATGCAACGAGATGAGCAAGATGTCCACACATGTTTGCTTGTAGATGTTCAGGGCTGGATCATCCATTTAGTGCCTAGCCGAGGCTCCCAACTTAGTTGTTGGTGAAGGCTCGTCTATCCACGCATGTAGCTTGTACAATACAACCCCTGAAAGTTTGTCGTTGCAATACTAGGTTTGCTGCAGGCGGACGGAGCCTAGAGGCCTGTATACTGATAGGGCTACTAGGGGTCTTCAGCATTCCGAGTCCAGTAAAAATTAAAGCTCTGTAGTGCTATTATACTAAGTGATGGTGGTGTGGAGTGAATCATAGCCCCCTATCATATTAGTAGGTAAGGTGTGAGAGGGTGTGTGGAGAGGTATTGCAGTGACAAACTTTCAGGGGGTGTATTGTACTGAGTACTATGGGCAACCAAGATCAAATGATCTGATTCTCCTCTTCACGAGTCGTACTCGTGGGAAGGTAGGGATATTGCAACGGAGTTGTTTGTTGGTTCAAATGCTGTACGCTATTGGCTCTGTGATGAACTGAGGCCCCTCCGAGCCCGGAGTTGGTCCCCGTCTGGTAAGAAAATCCGGGTCCGAACCGGGGCCCGGACCCACTCGGGACAACGGGGAGGCCCGGGGCTGCGATCCAGATTTTGGATTGCGCACGGCCAAAAGCGGATGTCGGCTCACGTTGGGTTCCCGATTATACTGGATAATGGCCAACGCTGGAGGAAGCTTACTTCCAGCCTGTAGCAAGAGTGCCACGCGTCGATTCAATGGTTCCCATGGATCTGAGGCCTTGTATAAGCCAGGATCCATAAGGGGCTAGAATGGATATTGTTGTTACGTGATGTTCTCCAGGTCTGGACTACCTCTGATTACCACGAACATCTGTGCGTGTGCTAGTTTTGTATTACCTCCGAAACCAACGGGACAACATTGAGTGCCCTCAGGCAAAGTGGACTTCGCTTAAACCCTGAAGCCTGGCCTCATAAGAGAAATTTGCCGGAGTTACCAACACAGGATGCTGTGCATGCAGGAGCATCGTGGGTCTCTACCCAGCAGTCCTCACGCAGGAAAAAGAAACTTCATCGTGGTGTTGGAGCCTGTTGGAAAAGTTCTGTTGTTGGTAGCATTCGCTTACTGAACAGCTATGGAGCGTTTGTCTCAGTCACAGACATTGGCCTGGTTTTTGATTACCACACATACCCAACCCCGGCGCTGTGTTCATAGCCGGTCTCATTCTCTGCATTGCCTTTGCATCGAAAGATCCAATTTAGTGCGAGGGATGCAGTCTGCATCGAAAGTGACAGGTCATGACAGCTCTCGGGTAAGTTGTCAGACCTGTCAAAAATAGAGACGTGAACTCTGAAATCGTACGACATAGGTACAAATATGATAAGTGCCGTTGCCGCTCTCAGAAAACTGGGAGCTTGAAGCAGGACGGATAACCATTCGTTTGTCTCGCAGCTCACGGTCGACTCTTCGCCATGTCCGAAGGTGCGATCATGTACCCGATGCCCTCCGGGGATCCGTCCGTGGTAGCAACGGTCCTGTCATTGGTGTGGACCATGGCTGCCGTGACGACGATGTTCCTCGGACTACGCATCTACTGCCGAGCGGTACGAACGACAAAGATGTGGTGGGATGACTATCTCCTCATCGGTGGCTGGATGTTCCTCCTCTTGGCAACCTCGCTGCAGACCCTAATCTATCGGAAAGGGTACCTCGTCACGACGCTGACCGGCCCGGTGATTATGCCGGCGAACCTGGCCTCCGACACCGCCATGAAGCTTTCGCTAGCTCTCAGCAAGACGTCCTTTGCTCTTACCCTGCTACGATTTGCGACGGGGTGGACGAGATACGTAGTTATCTCAGCTGCCTTCGTCATGGATGCCATTTGTATCGCTCACTCCGTAATCGTCTGGAGGGCGAACTGCGGTGCCCCTGATCCCCACACCTTTGGGCCATGCTGGTCGGCCGACAGCGGTCTGTGGATGAACATGGTCGGTTCAAGTAAGCGCAAACCATTCCATCTATTCGCCGTCGAAGAAGGCTGACATTTAGTCATAGTTGTCTCGGCCTTGACCGACTTCATTCTTGCAATGATTCCTATCAAGGCTGTATGGGGGTTGCAGATGGTCAAGCGCGAAAAGGCTGTTGTAGCCATTGCGATGGTTATCAGTTGCTTGTAAGTAAAGTCCGATGGAAAGACCGAAACGAAACTCTGGCTAACTAGTATCGCTTTAATAGAGCTGGAAGTGTTGCTATTGTCAAAGCCGTTGAGTCGCATGCAGCTGCCAGGGCCGTCGGAACAGAGTGTAAGTGCTTGCCCCCCTCGCAATCCCTCCGATAACCGCATAGCGAATTCGTGCTGACTCGCCGGCGTCTCTAGTCTCACGACGACTCGCGGTTCTTAGCAACTGGATCCACGCCGAGCCCAATGCCACCATAGTGGCAGCCTCTATTCCCGTCCTTCGCGTGCTTCTCGCTACGCCAAAGCATACTACGCAGGCAAGTACCGCTCAGGGAGCAAGTACATCAAGTCCAAGGGCGAGTTCCACTCGGGAACCACCTCCCGCGCGAATAGGGTCTCGGGACTCAACAGCGATGATGGCAGTGAAGCAGTAATTGTTTCTGCTGGTAAGAGAAATAGTGCTCTTGCCCAAAGTCGAGAAACAGGTGTGGCATATGGAGATCCCGAGATTGAGATGAATCACGGCCTCAGAAGCAATCCTCGAGATTGAGTATGACTCAACAGTAGTGGTCAAGTCACATTCATTCCTGTCGACAATTCCCTTCTTCCTTTTTATTTTTCCAAACCTCCTCGAATAAGCTGGGTGTTCTTTCCGTCCTGTGTCCGTAACAGTGATGTCCATGTCAGCCATTGCGACTTATGGATGATTCTGCCGCGCCTCACCGCCATCAGCTT